>QEPC01004588.1:2500853-2510880 GCA_003113815.1 Sphenodon punctatus | reverse complement strand
CATCAGAGAACCACTTGGCTGCTGGCCTCCCCTGTTTCTGCAGACAATGTAAGACCTGGCTGTTCTGCCAGGCCTTTCCCGAGGGAGATGGGGTGGGTTGGTTGGGTTAGGGTAGGGGGGGATGGGGTTTTATATTGGTTTTTAAAATTGTAATGATTATTGTTTATTTTAATTGTTTAAAATCTTTTTAAAATATTGTGAACTGCCCCGAGATGCCTGAGGCAGGACGGGGCGGTATATAAATTTGAAGACAAAAATAAATAAATAAATAAATAAATAAAACATGCTTGGGGAGGAGCACACACCCATTACACCCCCCACACACACACTCACCGGACATGCACTCCACTCAGCACACAGTCAGCCCCACCGTGCCCATTTAGAAACAGCCTCAGTTTTTCTATTGGCCATCACAACTTCCCATTGCAATGATTTCCATGGGTTAATTGTGTTACCCTTATGGACTGTGTACAATAGGACTACTTGCATGGGGAGCCTAGACAAGATGTTGCCCTGTAGCAGCATACCTCTGAACATTTCAAGTGGAGAGAAAGGGACAAGCCCTGCACTCTTTTCAATAAGCTCTGCCCCTCAGTGAATAAGCTCTGCCCCCTCATATGTTTACATAAAGAGGGACAAAAGCTTCTCCACTCACGGCATTTTCCAAGGACATTGTGAGCCCACCATGCAGGCCAGTGCATGCTAGCATGTGGTAATGTGCACCCACACTTCTGCCTCCCATCTACTGGATTTGCCCACAACCTCACCTGCATCCAGGTCCATCAGCACTATAGAGTCATGCCTAGTGAAGCTGCTAGAGAGCAATCAACTGTCAAGCAGCCACAAGAGAAGAGAGCAGGGCTGCAGGGGCAAAAATAGTTCTTCCTGCACCCCCGCTCTCTCCTCTTGTAGTGGCTTCACAGCTGATTGAGCGCTGCTTCTGATGGAAAAAGAGGTCACATCCAGAAAAAAAGCCTTCCCTGGTTGTGATCCCTGCCCCTCTCCCCTGCCATCAGAAGCAGTAGCACTTCCATGCTCTGGTGACTGCCTCTTGCACCCTAGCTCTCTTTTGGCAGTGGTTTCAAGCCAGAAGGGAGAAGGTGTGGAAGAAGCAGACGCCTGAGCATGGGAGTGCTGGTTCTTCTGATGGAAAGGGGTGGGGGCACAGCTTGGAAAGCAGACATCTGGCTGTGACCCCCTGTGAACCCGAGGAGATGCTGCAGAGTGGAGCGGGGCTGCCAGAGAAGAATGCTGCAGCCTAACATGAAACAGACATGATATTCACAAGAAGCTGCAAGGAGTCAGAGTGAAGGGGTTGAGCAGCTAGAAGTACTGGAGACGGAACTGGGAGGCTCACTCTAGGACCAGGACTGGAGTCCCTAGCTGGAGCCCTGCAATGCGAGGGAATCTGAGAAGCTGTGAGGACAAGTTACAATCCAGGAATGAGGAAGAGCCAGGCTGGCAACTGGAGAGCTTGCCTGATGGTACTTGTTGGACCCTGGGAGAGCCAGGGTTGGGGAGAGGGAAAGTGCTGCATGGCGCCACCTGTGGCTGCTACCGCCAGCACAGAGAGGGTGTTTTTAAACAAGCAAAGTGGGCAGGGGATCCGTGGCAGCTGAGTGGCATGGCATGACGTGCGTGGGTAGCGCTTCACAGGGGTGATTCCAGGAATGGCTACCCCAGCCACAGAGGGAGCCTCCACACGTGGCTGGCCCCACATAAAGCACTCCTGATTTTTTGCAGGTGCTCTGTATGAGTGTGCGGGGCCATGAGTAGCCGCTTCCTGGTTCATGGAAGCGCGCTCCCCCATGCACCACCTTCACACAAACAGTTGGACATGTGGTTGGTGGGGTGGTCATGCATGGATGAGTCTTGTTTAAAAACACCTAAAGTGTGGGCGGGGGGCTGCCCGTTTATTAGCCCTACACGCTAAACCATGTGAGGGCTGCATGGACTGAACATGGACATGGACGTGGACATGGACTTCAGTGGGCTAATTGTCTCCCCCTCTACAGGGAGGCACAGTTGGATTTAGCACTCCAAAGTGCTAAGTCTGTCCCTTCTAAATAGGGATTGTTGGAGATATGTAGCAGGGTACCATTTGGCCATGCTCGAGGACTTCCTCCTAGGTTTGGTTAGCACATGGCTAACATTGAAGGAGCAGCCCTGTCTGAGACTAAGCATGATGTGGCTGAGAGCCTAGGAGTATATGAGTTTTTTTGACACAGGACAGAGGAGGGCTTCCCGAGGAAAGGCTAGAGTGCTCTGCCTGAGAACAGCACATAGGCCTAGCCAGGCAAATAATCCCACCTGGTCTCTGGGCTTTGTTCTTTGTTTTTCCTTTTCTCTTATTTTCCCTTGGTTTTTGAGAATTTTCATAAATGACCCCTTCATTTCCTCCCCACTTTCATTAAAATATACAAAATAAAACGAAATCATTGCACAGGTGCAAAATGGCCACCATACCATTCTACGTGTGCATGCCCTTTTCCAAAATGGTGCCGATGCTGCCGGTGCCATTTTGGAAATAGCACATGTGTGCAGGGAGGTCTGAGCCATTTTTGCATGCACAGAGATTTTAATTTTTTTAAAATTTAAATGGCCATCAAGACCATTTTGTGCATGAGCAAACTTTTCCAAAATGGTGTCACCAGTGTTGTTGCCATTTGGGAAAAGGGCAGCCAGTCTGCACATGTACAGACTGACTGCCCTTTATGGAAAAGGGTGTGCATGTGCAGAACAGCCTGGGTGACCATTTTGTGAATGCACATTTTTAAAAATATGTTTTAAAAAACAAAATTGGCTGGAAATCTTTTGCTTATTCATGCATTTTTGTAACATTAGTTATGAACACAAATGGGGCTCAATGCCTTTTTATAATTACTAGAAAATGTTACAGATGCAGACCCCTAATAGCTACACCCCTGTCCACAGGCCCTAATCCTGCTGCTTGCAAAATAGCAGTAAATGCAAGCCCAAAGCTGCTTATTCTGGAGGAGTCAATGGGAGTATTCCAGTGTAAACAGTTTCAGGATTGTAGCTGTGTGTGCAACCCTGCTAACATTAGTGGGCTTGTAAAAGGGGAGCTGAAGACAGAAGCAAACTTAATTCATTAGCGCATACTACGTAATGATTCTGTAAGCAGTTGCAAAGCTGCTGCTAGCTGTCTCTTCCAAGCAGAGTGCCATTAAAACTGCAATAAGGGAATTACATTAGTCAAACAAGAACTATGAAGATAAGACTGATTGGGAAGTAGGGGGAAGGGTTGTGTGCCTCTGACGGTAACACCAGCAAACCATTTCTGACACATTGGTATTTTAGGGAGCTTCTCTGGTAGAAGGAAAAAGAAGTAATAGCTTAATTCCTAGATGTCAGCCCTTCCAGACACAACAAGTCTTTAATGTATTTCTTCAAACACATGTCCTAGTCAATTACTTCAGAAAATGTGAGAGCAGAGCCTGTCTCTGTGGAAACACTTTTCTCTTTAAATTGGTAGTTTTCCAATCTGAGATTGCAGACAAATAATAATGATGGATGGCAACTATCTTTGTACTAAAGCTGAAAATTCTCATGGTTGTTGATGGATAGATGCTTCTGGCTTTTTAAAAACTCTCACACAATGCTGTGTTCCCCCACACCATTCTAAACACAACTGCTTCTGGCAAAATTACTAAGGATCAGAACTCGGAAGTGCATGTACTTCTAGGTAATTCCTTGAATTTTCAAAATTATCAGATCCTAATTGCTCTGCTGTCATTAATAACACAATCTATAGGTGACTGCATTATGCTTCACATTGCCAGTAAAGATTATTTTTAATTCAGCTTTATGGGGTGGAAGAGTCTTCTGATGTACCTCTCATTATTTCATTGCTGTAGTTAGGTCAAGTACGAATCACAGATACATAGGCATATAGGTCTGGAACAGAATCCCAAGAGGTCATTTAGGCTGTTTTTACACAGACAGCGCAGCAGCGCTGATGGGTGGAGATGGGTGTGGATGGGTGGGAGAGCACACCCAGCGAACACCCGGCGCCGCTGAGCAGGGAGACTGTTACATGGACAGTGCTGCGGGGAGTTGTGGGAAGGGAAGGGAAGGGAAAGGGCCGAAAAACACCCAGCGGCCAAACACCCATCCCGGGAGGCACCCAGCAAACACCCATGGAAGTGCATGGACAGCCGGGACCGGGAACGCCGGGGAAGGCCCCCCCCCCGCCCCCGGCACAGCGACAGCACAACGTGGCTGACTCAGGGCAAACAAAGCAGCACAGTGCGGTCCTGCCCCCGAGACACCAGGACCCGGGCAAGTGGGGCAGGAGGGAGCAGGGATGACAGCTGCTACAAAAGAACTGTCTCTGTGCAGCCTCGGCACAAAGCCCAGACAGCCCAGTGCCATGCCCTCCCCCAGCAGAGTACAAACACACATCAGGCAACAGAATCACATAGGGCTGGGCACATGGCCCACGGGGGGCAAGGGGGGGAAAAGCACCCACACCAGCCAGGCAACCCCGCAACACCCCCCAGAGGCGCCCGGACAAGGGGAGAGGTCAACACAAAGCACAACACACACACTCAGGGAAGGAACACAAAAACCTTTAATAAAAATAGGAACCAGCAACAGGGGACATCACCAGGGCAGAGCAGGGGTACGGGAAAACAGAAGGGGTGCCAGCGCTGGCAGTGGCAGGCCCGGGACAACACCCAGTCAATAGGGCCAGCGACCCTGCACCCGGCGCCAGCGACCAACCTGCGCGCGGTCGAGCCAGTGCAGCCAGTCCAGGATGTGCAGGAGGAGCTCCAACACCTCCCCCTGCTCACGGGTGTGCTCTGCGATCATGACTTGCACTGAATGAGACAGAGGGAGAGGAGACAGCCATCAGAGCAGGCCCAGGACCCCAATAAACAGCACCCCCCATGGAGGTACCCAGGAACAGGGCCCAACAAGCCGGCAGCACACTCACGTATGGCATCAAAGAGCTGGCCGCCCACCCACAGGTCTCATGCTGCCTGCTCCAGCTGCAGGACCATCCCCCCGAGGAGGCGCAAGATCGCCAGCAGCACGACAATGGTAGCTGCAGGACAGATGGGACAGGACGATGGGGAACGGCTGCACAAATGGGCCATGGGAGGGCCAGGGCCAGCAGCAGCACCAGGGGCACACCCCACATGCCGACAGCAAGCACCCGGAAGGGAACCCCTGCACCAGGGGGATTGGAGGGGCAAAGGCTGGGGCCTACACACACCCTACTCATGCTCAGCCGCCCAGCGCCCATGTTGCTGCCGCCCATTCATCATCACAACCACATATGGACAGCACCAACAGGGAGTGACAGTAGAGGGGTGCGGAGGGGAGGGGCAGGGCCAGAGTCGCACCAATTGACAGGGGAGCCCAGGGGGTGACTGCCCGACTGCCCACCACCAATACCACCGCTAGCGCACGGCCAGGCATAAGCACCCAGCGGGGAATCCACCAGGGGAACATACACCACACTACCGGTTCCCACCCCACAGGCCTGGTGCCCACCAGTACACACCAAGCACGCCCCCAGCACACAACCACACAGAAGGGGGCGGGGGCGGCGGCAAGGGGAGGGGACGCCTAGGTGGCAACGCAGGCAAAGAAGCAAGGCAGGACAGATCATCACGGGACAGCATTTTATTAGTGATGGGGGAACGGGATCCCCCAAGCAATGAGAGGCTGTGCATGGGGGTACGGGTTGAACCACAGCTGGGCAAAAGTACCACAACAGCAGGGCACAGGTAAACCCACAGCCAGTGGCTGAGGGCACAAGGGAAGCCCCAGTGGGAGGGAGTCACGGTCACCCTGAGGAGGTGATAGGGTCTGGCAAACGATGAGGTCGGCGGCAGGGAAGCAGACGACAGCGCAGAGGCCAAATTGGACCCGGGGGGGTAGGCAATGCACATACACAGGCAGCAGGGTGGCAGGAAGTGGGTGGCGGGGCATCACAGCACATGGAAGGTCTGGTGAGCACTCCCATGATGGAGTCCCCTGTGCGAGACCCTCCCAGGCAAACAAGCCCCATCGGAATCCCTGGGAGCGCATATGAGCATCCACTAGGAAGCGGGGAAGGAGCTGAACCACAGTGGCGGCTGCATCCCGCACAGCTGGAAGGTCCCTCACCGATCGAAGGGCAGCAAGCTCCACAGCAGTAGGGTCCCCAGTTAGGAGTGGTCCACCAACATTGGGGGACAGCAAGCCCAAGTCCCACAGGAGGGCCCCCACTTCTGAGGGCATGCGTGGGATGCTGCGGGCATGCGGAAGGGTACCGGTGTACAGGGCAGCAACAGGAGGACCCCTGGACTGCAAGGCGAGGCCGTACCCAGGTCACGCCGTCAGCAGGTAAGCAGCCATTACCTCCTCATGGTCCATGGCACGACAAAGGCAGGTGGGTGCACCCAAGGCGGTTGGCACAGGATGGTGAAGCCAAGCTCAAGGGCATGCCCCCGGTATGCTGGGGCCCCGACCTCATTTCCCATTGTCCACATTTACTGCAACAGGAGCTGAAAGCCATCGGCCACCGACAGGGGGTCGCCCACCAACAGCTGAACGTCGGGGCTCAGCCAGAGGGCCCCCAACAGCATGTCCGCACAGGGCGACCACCCCTTCCTGTCCCTATCCCTGGCCAAGGGCCCTGCACAATTACCAGCCATGGCAGCAGTGGGGCCTGCTCCGGTGAAGCAACAGGCAGGAGACGGAGGTCTGCAGTGACTTGGATGAACATGTGGTGAGAGGCTCCCCTCAGCCACGAGCGACCTTGCATGCCTGAGATAGGCCGGCCTGTTGGGGCTGGGACTCTGAAACCCACGCACCGGACTGATGGGATTCAGCACAGGTAATGACAGATGAGCGAGGCCAGGACTGGGCAGAGCACCAGGCCAAGCAACCGAACTAGGCACAGTATCCCCACCGAGCACAGCTGCAGCATGCAAAGGCAGCCCATGGCAGGAATGGATGTCGAACAGGTGCGGATGCAGTGGAACCCTGGGGTGCACCGATCCCATCCCCATGGAGGCCAGCAGTTGGGTAACCGGAGGGATGATCAGCCGGGCCGGGCACCCGGTGGTGGTGCCAGCACACCCCTTGTCCAGTACCAATTGGTGGCCAGAAAACACGGGGCTACACAGTACATAAGTGACCCGATGCAGGTGGTTGGGTGTGGTGTGTAGAGGCAGGTGCATGGGGCTGAGCAGCGAACAGAGAATGGTAACACAGAGCTCTGAGGATACAGAGGTGGACCAGGGGTACAACGGCAGTGGTGGCCGGGGGCACGGGCCACACAGAGGTGAGCTTACAGGCCAGGGCACTTGCCCTCAGGGGGTTCCCAGGAGTGGGGAGCTGCACAACCATGCTGCCAGAGGACGAGCCCCCACAGCCTAGGTACGTGCTTCTGAAGATCCTGGGTGCTTCCTTCCTGCTGCTGCGCATGGTGCTCCATCAGATGGGCCTGCTCCTCCTGCCAGGGCAATACTCCATCCTCCAGGGGGCACGGTGTAGGAGGGCAGCGAACCTGAGGAGGGCGGTGACCGTGCGATGGGTGCAGCGGACAGCTGTTCGGCACCATGCCCTGTCGAGCACAGCAGTGTCCCAGCATGACCAACTTGTCCTGATCTGCTGGTCCCTCAATGTTTACAGCCAGCGTGTGACCCTACTGACCCTGTGATGGCACTGGACGCATTCCCACACCACCGACTGGTGGGAGAACATGCTGGCCACCTGGACGGATGAGGAGTGGACGGATCACTTCCGTATGACCTGCTCCCTCCTAACCCAGTCAGGGGAGCTCCTGAACCCCCATCTACGGAGGATAGAGACCAACATTCACTTCCCACTGCCGCCAGGGATGCGAGTCGCCATGGCGATGTGGCGGCTGGCCATCCGATTCCTGCAGGAGTGTGGGGGAGCAGTCTGGGGTGGGGGCGGCCACCGTGAACAGGGGCCTCCATGATGTGTGCAACCTGATCGTGGAGCTCCTCCTTGAGAGGGTCATCCAGTTCCGCAATCCCGAGGAGGTGATATGCGACTTTGAGGAGCTGGGGTTCCCCCATTGCATTGGGGCCATCAACAGCACCCACATCCCCATCATGCAGCCCCCCTATACAAAGATTGACTACATGAATAGGAAGCAGACCTTCTCCATCAATCTGCAGGCTGTCGTGGATCACAGGGGCCTGTTCATTGACGTGTACATGGGCCAGTCTGGGTGGAGCCATGATGCGTATACAGCACACATCACCGTTCTACGCATGCATGTTTGATGGGGAGATCACCCCCAACCTCTACCGTGTGATAGAGGGCGTGACCATGGCCCCCGTTGTGATAGGGGACCCTGCCTACCCGCTCAGTTCGTGACTCATGAGGGCCTATCCAGTGGCATGAAACCCTGACCACTGCCTGTTCAATGAGTGCCTGTCGTCAGCATGGTGGAGTGGACCTTCAGGCTCCTGAAGATGCGCTGGTGCCTCTTGATTAAACAGGAGCCAATTCAACCTGGACCACACCCCCATCCTTGTCCTGGCAGCATGCATCCTGCACAATGTGTGCAAGACCGGAGGCGCTGCCCTGGACAACCCACCACCTGTACAGAGGGCTGACTCCGTGCCCCTGTACCAACATGTCCAGGGCAGGGCGTTCCGCCGCATCTCTGAAGAGAACAGGGATGCTCTCTGCCACCACATTGTTGCCCACATGGATGAGTACAGGACCATGCCTGACCCACACGCCAGTCCATAGAGCTGTGCACCCCATTAATAAACCTGGGTAGTACCCTTTAACTGCAACCATGTCTCTGTGCTATGTGTAGGCTAGGGGGTCCAGGAAATGGGTCCTGTGGTTTGGCTGGGTGTATGAACCCTCCCCTCACTGTCAGACACGGGGCGCTAGGGCTCCTCACTGTCCTGCATTCCACCACTTGCTGGCCCTCCTGTGCATGGTGGGTGTGCACCTGTTCCAGGCACTCAAACTGGCTGCGGCCTTGCTGGGATGCCCCTTGGCTCCAAAGGCTCGTCAGGGATTGGACAGTGACCTCACCCTGCTGGTACCCCCCTGTCACCCACCCCCCGGCCACCTGTACTGGGACAAAGAATGCGAAATGGAGATTACGCTTCAACTGGATTATTAGGGGGGTTATGTACATTGGGATGGGGGAGTTCAACGTCTGGGGCGCCCGTGCCCCCTCTTGGACACACCACTGGTGCACGCAGTTGTGCCTCGGTTTCCCCAAAAGGAAAATGCTCTTAGTGGTCCAGGCCTGACATGATCTAGTCTGGATATAGTGTGCAGTTTTCCAATATGTGGAATTCGAGCTTACACATTGCTAATAAGCCAGCCAGCTCAGCAAAGTATTGTAAAGACCAATTCATTTATATAATTGAAGCTATGAGACTTATTAATATTATAAAATATGAAGCAATAGTTTACTTCAGTTCAAATAAAGACATAGCACAAAAGAAACTGTCAGTTAAAAGTACATGACTTAGAAAGATATTTCTGTTCAGAGAACAGCTCTGTTACAAATTCAAAGATCTTAACATCTATAAAGATATGCTTTAAGTATTATTGCTATGGTTGACTCAATGCATCATATAGGATATAACACATTACCCAGTCCTTTACCCGATTCTGCCATATGAAAGATGAGGAAAGCTTCAGGAAAGGAAGCTTTCTGAAAAATCCATCTTTCCTCTCTCTTCTTATAGAATGAAAGATGCTTGGAGGTCTGCTGACAGGGAGGGGTTTTTCTCAAAATACATAGTAAGAAACCTGTTGATACATACTAAACAGTAGGCATGGGACCCCGGGGCAATTACCGGATACCGGATTTACCAGTTTTCCGGTTCTCAAAGAACCGGATTCTCGGATTAAATCCGGTATCCGGTACCGGTTTTATTCCATTGATTTCAATGGGGCACTGTGTCCCCATTGAAATCAATGGAATACAATTCCTCCCCCCTCCCCCTCCCAGGCTGCGCGGGTGGAAGGGGGGACACCCCCCACCCACCCTGCCCAG
>QEPC01004588.1:2479930-2496506 GCA_003113815.1 Sphenodon punctatus | reverse complement strand
CCTGGCTGGGGCACCCCCCATGCACCTCCTTGGCAGGCACCTCCCATCCCACGCGTGGGGTGGCTTTGGCTCCCTTGGTCTTGTCATTTGCTTTCCTGGCAGCCATCGTGGGAGCCTGTGCACGTGTGTCATGGTTCTGCCCTCCTTTACGGGATCTCGACCGGACATCTGGCATCACCCCCAGTGGGCGTGTCTGCGTGGGGGCATGTGCGCGACCTTTTGCGCCGGTGCACAGTGGTCTCGCCGGTCCTGTCCACGTGGGTGTGAGTGTTTTCGCTTTTTCACAGATGCTTGGGTGTTGAGCACCCATCTCCACCCACTTCCACCCACGGAGGATGCTGGCTCCCTCCCGGCTGCTCTGTGGGTGTTGGCAGGTGTTGGCATGTGGGTCGGGCATGTGCGCCCACCCACTCGTGGACTTTTACACGGACGCTCTCCCACCCATCCGATGGGTGTTTCTGGGTGCTCATGGGTGGGTGGTGTCCGTGTGAAAGTGGCCTTAGTCTAGTAGTTCCCAAACATTCAGAAGCAAGGGAATGTGTCAGTCCTCAAATTTTCCCAGTGGCCATCATGCAGCTGCTAGAGATGGCTGTGGTTGAGCACACGTTCATGGTAGGTAGGCTGTGGCTTCTGTCCATACTGGTGCTGTAGCCATGACCAGAGGCAGATACTGGGGATGACCATAATGCACAGGATGTTGTGGCCAGCACATGCACACTGCAATCATTCCTTAGTTGAACCTCCCTTTGGAAATGGCAATGGTACTAGCAGAGACTGATGCCAGCTTGGTTGTAACCATGGTTGGCTTTGTGGACCAAGGAACTATTTAATAATTAATATTGCAGCATTTTATTTCTAGAGTTTCTTTACAACGTTTAAATACAATAAAACACCATAACTTATAGTCCATTCCCTGCAGTGCAGCAGGATTGTAAGGACCTGGGCATTGAAATGGCATCTTTAGTGCTGGGACAGTGGCTGGCTCTGCAGCACCATCACTGTACTCTGGCTTGGACTATGCCTTTGAAGCCAGGCCCCTCCAGCCTTGCCATGCCACTGCCCAGCTTTCTGATTGGCTTCCAGTTCAGATATAAGACCACACAGAAGCTTCAGGAAGCTTGGCAGAACAGCATACACCCTGTCAATGTCTGTGTTCTTGCCTCTGCTCCTGTCCTTGCTTTGTGCTTCTCCAGCCCTTGATTTCGCAGCCTTGACCCTAGCCCTGTTCCTGATTCCCAGTACTGACCCTGATGTCTGCCTGCTCCCTGCCCTTACAAGGATTAGTTAACCTAATCCATCCATGTTGCCACCTTTTGCAAATTGACCCTGAGTCTCCCATAGGCCAAAATGGGAGTCTCAGGGTCAAATTGTGAAAGGTGGCAACTCTAGTCATGTCAAGTAGTTATCCAATCTGTTTTTAAAACCTTCCAACGCTCATGAATCCACACCCCCAAACTGACAATTATTTTTCTTTTAGGAACTTGATGAGATCTTTTTAGTTTTCTCAACTCTGCTCATCAACAAGAGGATGAAAAGAGGTGTCATGTGATTTAAGTTAACAGGTAAGAAAACTCTGAAGCATTCTGCTGCATTTAAAGATAAGCATAAATGCAAATCAACTAAGATTCATGTGTCCCCAATGCCTCCATTTCCCACACTGAGCAGGAAGCATGGCTAGAGTGGGGAATGCTATTTTTATTTATAAAAAATAGTTGACTCTTTCCTGGTGTCATCATTAAAGCTGTCCATGGATAACAAACAGCTGATGGACAACTTCCTGATGTAAAAGGCCATCTCCGCTGAGTATTAGAGGTCAGTGGTATGTTTTAGATGGCTGATGAAGATAGAGAGTCTGAGTCATGGGGCCAATGGCAATAAAATATACAATATAATGAATCCTATCAGTATGTCTTTTCAAAGAGGGCATGAAGATTATGTACTGTAAATAGTATGGAGGACAGGAAAGACTTGTAGAATTTGTACAAAGGGTGTCTACAGTTTTCTCTAAGCTAAGTATAACTTTCCTTTAGTGAAGTTGTGTCTATTTGGAGGTTAGCTCAGTAGCACCCCCTAATGGATGGTGCAGAACAGATACATTTCAAATCTGCTAAAGATTCACAGGTGGGGGAAAGCTGCTAGAGACCTAGGGTGTTTTCAAATGTGACAGTGGCATGGTTTAAATCAGGGGCCACTGTCATGTTGGAAGGTGCCTGCCAGATGTTTCCCCAGGCTGGATTCCAATCATGAACGGGGCTAGTCCAGGCTGTGACTTAGGGAAATCCTCGAGTCACAGCCCAGGTTATCCTCCACCATTGTAAAGTGGGAGTAAAGTGGGTTTTCACATCTAAAAGCCCGCTCTACTTAGATCCGATCCAGAATCCCTGTGGTTCCAGGCACCATGCTGGCCATCATTGGCCACCATGGCTGCCTGTCAGCCAGGGAAGTGGGCCTCTGCCCACAGCACGGGGGTGGGTGGATGTTGTTTTGAGAGAATTAGAGTTCTGATTTGGCCTAAGGCCACAGGCTGGAGGGAAGGGGGTGCACCCTCCATTTTGTGAGCTGGATGGACCATGCTGCCCTTTTTGTCTGGCACAAAGTAGCTAATTTATGG
Source organism: Sphenodon punctatus (assembly GCA_003113815.1). Lineage (NCBI taxonomy): Eukaryota > Metazoa > Chordata > Lepidosauria > Sphenodontia > Sphenodontidae > Sphenodon > Sphenodon punctatus. Next base: position 2,493,895 of record QEPC01004588.1, on the reverse strand, counting down.
GGTTACCCCCTCTGCATTTTGAATTTGAACTTTTTATAGGACTGGGGTTGCAAGGTTGGATCTCTGTTTCGTCTGCTTGGTGAGTTACTGAGGGAAAAGGAGATTGTTGTTGGGCAGCCTTATTTCTTGCATTTTAAAAAAACCTTTGAGTGGTCTGGGTTTGAGAGAATTAGAGTTCTGATTTGGCCCAAGGCTGGAGGGAAGGGTGTGCATCCTTCATTTTGTGAGCTGGATGGACCATGCTGCTCTTTTTGTCTTGTGCAAAGTAGCCAATTTGGGGTGTCCCCCTCCCCCTGCATTTTGAATTTGAACCTTTTACAAGACTGGGGTTGCAAGGTTTCATCCTGGATCTCTGTTTCTGTCTGAACTTGGATACCTGAGAGAGTCTCGGGAAGTCTTGAGTTGTTGTTGTTATAGTTAGGGCTATGTATTTTTCATAGGGGTCATGTTTCTCATGAAATATTGCTCCCTCTGTGAATTTTTACCTTTTCCCACGACTGCAATGAAAGCTCTCGGTTTTTCCCTTCTGGACCTCTGCCTGCTAGTAGTGCTGCTGCAGCAGCAGCAGCAGCAGTGGGACACCTGCGATTGGACTAGGAAATAAAGCTGTTTGTAAACAAACAACTCCTCCCCACCTGAGCGATCAGAAGGTTGTTGCCTTGTAAAGAAGGTTCTTTGAGATGGCGTCTAACATTCTCACAACTTGGTTGTGCATGGCATGCTCACTATATTCAAATGATAGATCCCGTGATGGACTTGAACTCCTCTAATATAAAAAGCACTCTCCCCCTCAGAATGCCTGTTCCTTCCAACCCTTCCTAGGAATATAAGAAAATGACATGTGGGGCTGGAAGGGTGGATGTTGTCAGAATGTTTGGAACCATCTTGAAGAACCTTTTTTACAAGGCAGCAACCCTGCCCCATTTGAGGACTTTCCCTCTGCCACACCTTCTTTTAAAAGGCTTTGGATAGGACCTTCAGTTTTACAAGGGAAGGCACTTCAGACAGGCTTACAATCTAAGGAGTTTATCCCCCATTTGAGGACATTCCCTCTGCCACTCCTTTTAAAAGGCTTTGGATAGGACTCTGGGGCTTATAATCTAAGGGGTTAATCCCCAATTTGAATGCCCTGGGGCTTACAATCTAACGGGGTGCCCCCCCCCACTTCAGGGAAATTGTTGTTTTTTTTAAATGTAGCTAATAATGTTTTTTTAAACCCATGACTTTTCTGCGACTTTTTGATTTTTTTCCATGACCAAATGGAATTTTTTCCATGACCATCTTCTTTAGAAATTTGCCATGAAAAATACATAGCCCTACTTATTGTTGGTTAAAACTGAACCCAGTTTATAAGGGAGTGGAGAAGTTTCCATTTAAATCTGAATTTGGCAATAGAGTGCAGCCATTAAAAACCACTGCTGTGTCATTTTCTCTTTCTGGAATGCAGTGACAAAGTCAGGTAGCTTATTTCTGTACCTGGGCAAAGGCTGCAAGGTTTGCGGCCAGGCTGCAAGAAGCTCGCCTGGCCACAAGCCCTTTGACATTCCGGCGGGCTTGTAAAACCTGGCTGTTTGTCCAGGCCTTTGGGGATGATGGTGGGGAGGGTGGGTTAGGGTTCTATCTCGCCCCTTACCTTTCTATTTTTATTTGTGTATCCGACTCAGTTTTAGTTTTAAATTGTTTGGATTTTAAAAGTATTTTTATGTTGATTGTTGTTTCTATGGAATTGTACGCTGCCCCGGGATGCCATAGGCATGGGGGTAGCTAATAAATGTATTAAATAAATAAATAAGTGCCTTCTAAGAATTTGCATATATTGCAACCCTAAGCACAGACAGTTGTACCCTGGAGACAGTGTCATGGGTTTGGAGGTCCACACCCCCACTTTACCGGGTTTGAGTGACTCAGTTTCCCTTGCTTACAGCCCACTTGAATCAATTTTTCTCTCTAGCTGATTCAAGCCTGCAGCAGGGACAACTCCTTTGTCACCCAAGACCCCGATCCTTCCCGTTTACAGACTCTTTCTCTCTGGGGTCACAAGAGCTTGAAAACTCTTGCTGCTCACTTGAGTTTCCAATGTTAGACACTTCTTCATAAAGATAAGAAGCAAGTTTATTGATTACACAAGCAAGATAGTTGATACAGAGTGGTAAATATAACGCATTCCTAATTATACTAGTTGAGTTCCTAGATAAGCATCTTACCCTACGAAAGTCCATTAGTTCTGGTTCCTCCTCAGCCACAGATGTAGGTGACTGGGTGCTGGTTCTTAGAGTTGCTAGAAAGCAAAGTTCTGGTCTCAGTGCATGTCGTCCAGCCTTGCTAGCTGGCAGGATCCAGGATGCAGATGAGATTGCTTAAGATGGCTCTGCCCAAGAGGTAGCAAAGATGGCTTAATGGCCCTCACTTAAATACTCTTTCTGAGTCCTTTGTTTGAGTTTCCCCACCTTGGAGCCTGTGTGTTTCCTCACGTAGGCAACCCAGGCAAACAAAAAGGTCCATTTGCATCTCCACAGGTCTGTCTAGCTGTGTGGGTGAATCCACAGTCTTTTATCTCTTTGCATTTCCTGGAGTTTTTTCAGTGTCACAGTACTTGATTCAAGTTCTACAGGTCTCAATTGTACCATTACATACATGTTGAACCTTTTGTTTTACATATTTACTAGGCCAGTATCACACGTGTGTGACCCTATGTCCTTGCGTGACAGCCCCCCTGTAAGAACGCATGTGGAGTGGACACAACAGAGTCCCATAACATGCTTAAACTGGTGTGTCGTACTGGTGGGTGTAGGGATATGCAACCTCACCACCTTATTTCCATGTGCTGGAATCCTATTAAAGTTATACCTTTGGTTTTCCAAACCCTCTGTTAGTCTTGTGGGGCTATCATGTTCGTGTGTTTTCCACCATGTTGTAGTGGAGTGATCCTCAGGATTCAGTGTTTCTGGGTTAAATATCTTGTAGGGGTATACCCTGAGGTGTCTATGTTCCTTCGCCCGGTGTTGCATGTGGGGTTTCCGTGGCCCATATCCTTCAAGGTACATCAGTAGGTGTTTGCATAAGACTGTGACAAATGGGTGGGAACACCATGTTAACAACCTTTGTTTCCCAGTTACAAACTTTGGCCATGTTTCCAGATTATCTGGCAGCCTGTTTCTTATTGGCTGTATTTCTGTTCCCCATGTCATAACTTCTTTGTCTGATCTGGCTGGGGTGTCCAGACTGCAGATCATAAGCATTAGTATGACCCAAAAAAGGGAGTCTGGAGTGCGTGTGAGTGTTTTCACATTGCTGAATACCCCCATCATGTAGCATGTGTTACTTTGCATTTGAACACCCTTTTCGCCTGGAGGATTGTCATAATTCCCAGTGAGAATACTTGTATTCATTGTCTTTTGCCTTTCCTGACTGTACTGGTGTGCTTGAATGTTTTTGCATGCAAATCAATCACCCAGCCAAAAACTGCTTGTGTGAAGGGGCTATTGCCAGCAGCCTTTCTTGTGCCCTGCCCCAAGTTCTGTTTGTACCTCCAGGATCCCCATGGTTTGTATAAACATGTATTTCTCCTACTTGGGAGTCTGACTTTGTGACATGGGTGTGAGAATCCCCAAGTTTCCCCTCAGACACCCCCCCCCCCAACGAAACTCTTGAGGATTCAGATTACCAAGTGCAGCAGCTTGACCCTGGACACTATTAACCATTTCCTCCCCTCCAGTCTCTACTTCAGCAGCATTTCCCTGTTCATTCTCAGGGTCTTTCACTGTCTCCTAAATTATTTTACCTTTAGCATACTCTCTCTGTTCCTGTTCCTTGTCTGGTAAGGCAGAGGCACAAAGTTCGCTCTTAGACCCATGCTCCTGGCCTTTTAGGACTACAGGGTGGTGCATTTCTATCCATGGGGAAGAGACACTCATCGTTCCTGTCCCTCCATCCCGGGAAAGGTTTCCTTCACCTTCCCGCCTTCTTGTAAGGTAGAATCCTCCACCTCCTGGGTTGTCTGTAACCTCCTGGGTTCAGTTAGACAGGACCCCTGGTCCCCCCCCAGTTAGACAGGACCCCTGGTCCCCCCCCCCGGTCCCCCTTGTTGTGATAGCCAACTAACTTGGACCTGGGGGTCGGCAAAAGCCCCCAGGAGTAACCAAGGGCAAGGAGGCATGGGGAAAGGATCTAGTCTCCCTACACTGGATCTAGTCTCCCCACACTCCTAGTCAAAAGGGACCACTCATGGAAAAATACCAGCCTAAGGTTGAGAAAAAGACTGGAAGGGAGAGCCCTTGGAGTAAAGAATGGAGTAATTAAGGAGAGGGGCTCACCCTGTTGTGACAAAGGATTGGTAGCCATGACTCAGAGCAGCAACATCCTATCTCCCTATTCCCCAAGAGAAACCAGACACACATTTATTGTATTCTGAAGTCTGTCATTAGCCCTTTCTTCCCTCCCTTCATTTTTTGTTTACAGTTTCCCTGTGTGTCAAAGAGATCTTTTGCATATCTTGGAGTCACCTTTGTAATGGAAGCAAAAGTTGTGACTTCTCCCATCGTTAACCCATTGAGTACCCCCAACGACCCTTCGTAGCCTCCCCAAACCCTTTGTTTAGTACCCAATAACTGCCCCTTGTTTTCCCCTCAACCTCTGAGAAATCTTGGGACCCAGATACGTGCAGGTCACTCTGTGTGTGTTTGAGTTGAGAGATCTCCCAGACTCTGGTCTGCCCCTTCTTTTTTTCCTCCATCCCCGAACTCATCCATGGGCCACCTGTCCCATCTCAACAGGCAAGGAAAGGTAACCACAGGTCCAGACTTTCCCAGCAACTGGGGAAGCCCTGTCTCTCTCCCTCTCCTTCATTTGCATTCTCTCGCTCCCCATCGCTGAGCTGACACCGGACATACACACCCTTCTCCTACCATACTCCTCACAAGCCGCTTGTGTTTTCCCCTTTTAAATCCTGCCAGCCAAACCGGGGCTGTGTTTTTGTTTTGTATAGCAATAAACTTGTTGTTATTGAACACCTGTGTGTGTGTGTCTCTCTCTTTCTATTTGGGGAGGGTACATAAACTGCCTGTAGCACATACTGTCCTCAGCTTGATCCTTTTGAACACGTGGAGACCCCGGTTTAAGTCATTAAGCTAATTCTCCCAGAAGTTTAAGGAATGGTGGATATTAGGGTACCTACCTCCCAATAGTCATGAGTGGGAGGGGGTCTCCTGTTAACACCACCTTCTCTTAAGGTAGGACAACCAACCTCCAGGCCATCCTGCAACACCTGGGTTGAGTAGGGGCGTCTCCAGCCTCTAACTCTCCCCTCGCGGTGGTTACCCGGTTTGATTCTGCAGAATTTGGTCCCTCCTGTGTAAGGTGGGGTGCCAAGGCCTGGGCTTCAGAATCAGGTGGGGCCTGTGGCTTCACTCCCTTCAGTTCCCCATGTGAGACAGGGACATGCAGTTCACTCCCCGAGTCTTGACCTCCCATGTCTTCTGGCTGGTTTGGGGACTCCTCTTTGGAGTTTTCCTGCCCCTGTGTGGAGTTCACAGGTTTGGGTGCAGGATCTGTAGGGATGCTAGAGCCTTCCTGTAACCCTTCCCCTCCACTAGGGTTGCTCTCTGTCTCCCCATGTTCCTGGGATTATGCTCTTTCCAGCCTCCTATCCAAGACCCATTTGTTTATGGCATTCCCCACCAACATTTCATTTTCTGCCTTTCTGGGGAGTACAGCCACCTGGATGGGCCCCTTTGAGCCCTCCCATTCTAAATCTACAGTTGCTGTGGGAAGAATATCCTTGATTCCCATTGCCAGGGATACCACAACCTTTTTTTGAGTGTTTTTGTTGTCTGTTGTCTGTACGGTCCTCCTGTATCATAACCAGGTGTGACCCATTGTCCAATCTCCCCATGCAGTTTACCCGCATTCACTTTAGCAGGTTTTCATAGCAACTGATCCCCTGTGGGTGGGTTAGGGATAATACTGCAATCATAAACACCTCTAGGGACAGGTTGGACTACAGACACAAAATTCGCACTGACAGTCCCAATAATCTCCTCAGACTCCCCTTTAGGGCCATGGAACTCCCTTTTGGGGGGGCAGTATCATGCCATATGCCCTGTTTGCTTACACATAAAGCACTGTCTTGAATCATTATTAGAGGATTGGGAGGTGTGTGTGAAAAATGAATCCGGAACTTAAAATGCGCCTCTTTGGGGTTTGGGTGATCCCTGTCTCCCCCCATTCCCATTTTCATTTGGTTTGTTCTGGGTCAGGTTTCCCTGCTCATAGTGTGGGTTTTTATACCCATTCTGCTTCTCGTAAAACCCCTGCTTAGGTTTTCCCCCCATTATTTGGCTTCCTTTCCCCATAAGCTGAGATAGCATTTGCGATATATTCATCTGCCCTCCTCCCAGCCTGTTTGACATTCATGATCCCCTGATTAAGCAAGTGTGATTTGAGACTAGGGGTACAATTACTAAGGAATTGCTCGAGGATTACAAGGTCCATTACTTGTTCCTATGTAGTCTTCCCTTGTGCATCTAACCATTTCACCCCATACTGATTTAACATTTCCCCCATATCCGAATAAGACATACCGTCTGACTTTTTGCTTTACATATTTACTAGGCCTGTAGCCTACATGTAGGCCAGTATCACACGTGTGTGACCCTATATTCCTTCGTGATAGACAGGCCTGGATTCCCAGGTGTGAGTAAACTGGGATCCAGGGCTAGGAAGTGGGCTGGACTGTTTGGGGACCCAGGCTTACTGGGAGAAGCCCCTAATCAGGAGGACTGGGCTGGCTGTAAGGAAGAGTGTGGAGGCAAGTGTATAAACATTCCCCGGCAGTCTCCTCTTGCAATCTAAGAAGGACAAGGGTGAGGGGAACACAGGGAGAGACAGACACATACACATTCCCATTTTTACAGATTTTATTTTACAGATGGGGAACTGAGGCTGTAAAATTCCATATAAATCTCCAAATTTGGGGTGGCCCCACCTACTGTTGGCCATGCCCACCTCTGGGATGGCCCCACCCACTGCTGGCCCTGCTCACTGCCCCACCAGTCTCAGGACCCACCAGCCACCACTGTGAAACTTCAGCTACTTGTTTCTCTTATAGTTATGCTGGTAGACCAGAGGTCAAGGCTTCAAATCTGGACTGTGTGGCAAGCTGAAGGTCTGATTTCTTGCATTTATGTTTACTTTGGGAAACAATGGGCATTTTTAGACACATGTTAAAGTTCTGCATGTTTCAGTCTTCTGGATTTACAAGTCCACAAGTAAGTTCCGGATTCATTTTTCACACACACACTGCCCTGAGCCAGTTCTTGGATGCATTCTTCACGCAAACACTGCCCTGAGGCAGCCTAAAGTAGCCTCAGCTGTAAACGTGACAGGCTGCCATGGAAACCAAGTGACCACAGCTGCCTGGAGCAAAGCAGTTTACCAGGACAACCTTTTACACACAAAAGTTTTGGGAGAAGTTTCACACAGAAGTTCAAAGATCCAGATGTTTAAGATCTGGATGAGTGATTTAGACACACAGAAAGTTTTGGATGTTACAGTAAACAGCCAGGAGAAATGTATGTCTAAGAACACCCAATGATCTAGGATTTGAGTTCTGGTGTGGCTCAACTGCTCTGGTTTGAGACAGCTGTGCCAAGGGTCCTAGGTTCTATGTTGTCCTCTGCTTGCCCAAGTCCTTTTGTAACAGCCGACTTATAAAATTAGCAGGCATTCACCCATTTCCCCCCACTTTAAATCCAAAACGGGTACTCATCAGATCCAAAGTGAGTAGTGCTTATTACTCAACCCAGAAATGGCAAATCGGGTATATTTGACGGGAATGCCCATTTTGGAGGGTATTTTTTAATTTCAGCTCTAATTAGAATGCTCTGCTCCAGTCATTCATTCCAGAAGAAGGCTGAAGTCCTTGCATGGAGCAAGGAGGCTCTAAAAGCCAAGGGTTTCTTCAGAGCAGGTGCTGTGGTAGACAGCTGCTGTCATTCAAAGACCCCCTTGCAAATTCTGGTATTAGGAGTGGGGCTGAGGAGACAGGACATGATGGGGATAGAGGTGCATCCCAAAGCAGATGGGGAGACAAACTGCCATAAACTAGATAGACCTTCATCCTGTGCAAACTAATGCAAGGGCTGCAGAAAGTACAAATATGGGATGTTTTTAAATGAGATGCTACCCCACATGGCCACCCAGGAGCCACACATCAAACCGCTCATCTGAAGGTGGAGTGGGCGGGATGTGTGCTTCCATGAGTCATGGACCACCCACTCATGGCCACGCTTGGAGCACTACCAAGAAATATTGAGTGCTCTGTGTGGGGCAAGCCAAATAGCTCTGTGGACAATGGACGGCCACAGAGCCCTTGCTCCTATGAATTGTGGTGGCCAGCCATACCAGCACACTGGTCCGCTGCTCATAGACATGGTGGGTGGGGAACATGACCTTTGCAAGTCGCAAGAACTGGCCGGGAGCACTGGGGAGCCTGGGTTCCCCAGTGCTTATGCCAGGGACATATCAATTGGAAAGGGCAGCCCGGCACGCTTCCCCCTTCCCCATGGTTTGTGTCAGAGGGAAGCATGATGGCTGCCTCTGTGGCCAGGGTAGCCACCCTGGGAGCCTCCTGTTTGAATCCCTCCCCATGCACTCCATTCTTATGGGTGCTCTCAGAAGCCACAGACTCCCCGCCCAATCGCCTTTCTCATTGAAAAACATCCATGCTCTCAAGCAACCTAAGGGTGAGCTTCTCCACCATTTACAACCAATGAGAACAGAGTCATTGACTTCAATAGCTAGACAGAGGATTGTGCCCTAAGTTTGTTAAGCTTTTGAATCTGCTGCTTATGGATATCTTCATTTATGAAGCTGTTAATCTCCAGCCCTGTAGCAGTTGGACTCTGATGCTGGATGGAAATGACTACACAATCTTGATTGATTCCCAAAACAATGTTAGTGTTTCATTCAATAGCTGCTAGGGCTGGGACACAGGTCCTATTTGTGGTCTTGTTCCCCCCTCTCTCCCCCCATCCCCCCAGTTTCAAATCCCTGATTTTCTAAAGGTGTTTTGGGTCTCGGTTCTCTTTCCCATTGACCTCAATGGGAAAGAGAACCAAGAACTGGAAGGGAACAGGAATCCAGGACAGAAAAAAACCAACAGTCCCTAACTCTCACAACCCCTATTCCCAGGGACAGGGGGTCTGGTTCAACCTCCCCCACCCACATACCCTGGGACCCACTACTGGTTTCAGATTGTAGGGATCCATGTCTCTAACCCCCAGGACCCATATTTACCCACACTCCCTGGGACCTTGCACTTACAGGTCCAGAGGACAGGGGTGAGGAGCTACCATCTCTGTTGCTGGACGGTCGGGCCTTCTCCACTGCTGGGCTGTGGAGCGCGCTCTGCTTCCAGGCGGCCAGGCCTCCTCACTCCAGGAGGTGGAGGCCACCCAGCAAAGGAGGAGGCCTAGCTACCTGGCAGCGTGGCTGGCTCCACCACCTGGGAGCGAGAAGGCCCGGTCATGGAGCTGGATCCTCTGCCTGGCAGTGAAGAAGGCCTGGCCACCTGGCAGTGGAGCCAGCTCTGATGCTGTGAGGCCATGCCGCAGTCACTGTAGTGGGAGGACTGCTGGTTCATTGACTAGCCTTCTTCTTCCATGCTTCCTCTAGGTCATGCTGCCAGAGCTCCCTGTGTGCTGCCAGAGCAGGAAGCTCCGGCAGCATGCCCTGGAGGAAGTATGGAAGAAGAAGGCCTGTGTCGCTTGTCACACCTTTCACTGTGGTGGGTGCAGTGTGGCCTCCTGTTGACTCTGCTGCCAAGTGGCCAGGCCTCTTCCAATGCTGGGCTTTGGAATTGCCTCCTCTGCTGCCAGTTAGCCAGGTTGCTCAGTAGTGGAGCTGACTCTGAGGCTGCTTTTAAGAGTCCTGCGTTGAGAGAAAAGCTGTGCGGGGAGTGTTTACATGCTCCCCATGCTGCCAGAAGTGATGTGCTCCCTGTTGTTGACAGCGGCTGTGCCAGACACACAGCGGCGAGGAAGAGGCCCGGTCACCTGGCAGCAGAGCTGTCTCAGTTGCCTGGCACCGGAGGAGGCTCGGTCACTGGCAGTGGAGAGGGTGGTTCCGCACCACCATCCTCCCAACCCAGATTGGTGAGTTTTGGTTAAAAATGAAACCATAACTCCCACCCCTGTTAGCTTCCGACAGTTAGATCCTTCAGGTGTTCTGTGGACCCACCTCAAGGCTTTTTTAGTACTAGCTGGCACAGCTTCTGATTCAGCATTTTAATGTTGATGTAATTCCTTAACTGGTATTAACAATCAGCATATCTATATATGAAATCATTTCTGGCTCATTACATTGGTTCTTTATTATGTCAATTAACCCCTGATTGCATCTTTCCAGCTTCCATTGCATACTACTAATAATAATTTCTATAGCATTACTAGGCATAAGCAGTTCTTTACAGTCACAAATTTTGGAGACAGGTGCCTGCCCAGTGAGGTTACAATCTAAGATGGACAAGAGTGACTTCAAGGGGAACACAGGGAGAAATGCACGCGCTCGCATTCCAACTTACAGATGGGGAACTGAGGCTGAGAGGTTGTGACTTGCCCAAGGCCACCCAGTGAGTTCATGGCTAGGGCAGGATTTGAACCCTGGCTTCCTAGAACCAAGTCCAGCATCTTATCCACTCCACCACGCTTGCATGACTTAACATTTTTTGTCAGCACCTATTATTATTTATTGTAATGTTTATGGTAGTATCTATTTGGACTTGAGTAGACGACGGTTATCAGGAGATACACAGGAAAGTACTCTCTGGAGAAAGGGTTGACTGTTGTTTAATATTTATACAGTACACACCAGCTCAGTGCTCCAACTCGGAGTCACACTTTTGGGCACTACTACCTTACAAATACACTAAAATTAAAAAACTCCTTTTCCAGACGTTTTTCAGACTGTTATTTTTATGATGCTATATATAAACAGTAAGAGTGTGAGGAAATGGTATGTTGCAGTTTTGAAACTGACTTTTATACCAGAATTCTCTTCATCTTAGGTTATTTGAGTACTGAAAGGACAGTGATTACAATGAAATAGAAAAATGATGAAATATCAGAATAATTGTAGATATAAAGTAGTAGATTTCCAAAGGCAAAAATGGCCTGTATGCACCAAGTTTCTAGTAAAAGTCAATGGGAATTAGGCCGCTAAATATAATTTTTACTTTTGTCATCCATTGGAAGTGGCTGCACTTGGATGCACTGCCAGCCTGCGAATAAAGCTCACCGAAGTTAAGAGAATGGCTATGGGAAGAATTCCATGTGGTGCGATGCCTGTTAGAAGCACAGCACCAAAGCACAGATTTTTCTGCCTGGAGAATAAAGCTACCAAGCCCTGAAATTAAAAGATCATCGGCTCAAAACCTATGATTTTAAAAATATTAAATTATGAGCAAGTTTTTGAGCCCTTAGGCATGCTGCAGCCATATTGTCAAGCTTTTTTCACAATCATGAAGCCTAGAAACATACTTTTTAAAAACCAGACACCTAAATTGAACAGTTTTATCATTAGCCTTCCAAAACTTTAGGTGTTTTTTTTTTAAAATCAGAAGACGTGATACCAAGAGTTGGCAGTCCTGGGGCCAGCATTTGTGGCTACCTGAAAACACTAAGGGCCACCCAGGTGGGACAATGCGGGCCATAGGGCACATCTGTTTGCAGTCCCATCTCCCATCAGGGATTGGGGGCTGCCATGGCTGGGATTGGCCACCATGTCCACCCATCATGGTGGGGGCGCACCGGGGGCTATGAGGCTGCCATGGCTTCCTGGAATTGCAACGGAGACAGACTGGGGCAAGTCCAAGCGAGCCAATGCACATTACAGCCTGCTTTACCCCAGTCCTGATTCCTTTGCACAGGCTACGACAGCATTTATCTTTAATCCTCTGGGGGTTAAGCTATGAGACAAGCAGTCAGAAGAGTGAATACTCAGTGTCATGAGTGGTGTGCATACTTTTACAATAATATGGGCACAAAAAAAGATTGTCGCCTTTAGTACATTAGGGTCATTAGAATTTCTTTGTATCCATGCACCTTTATATTTACTTGCATGAATTTACCACAGGTTCATAGCGGCCTTTGCCATTAAATGCTTACAGAGCCTAAAGCTTCCAAAATGCCTATCTGGCCTGTACATATTTCATTAAAAATAAACTCTATATAATAAATAAATATATAAAATAAATAAAATGTTGCCTTTGGAATTTCTATAAATAAATTTAACTTTTTTCTTTTTTTGTTTATTTACTAAGATGGTCCCAAGCAACAGCCTGGGCTAAGTGCCACCACGGCCTGTGCAAACCCAGGTTCCAGCCTGGGGTAACATCTGCTGGCTGGTTTTAGATGTGATGGTACCATGGATGTCCACGTGGGTCAAAGTGTGGAAATCCATGGTACCATCACACTTGAAAACACCCAAGGTCAGTTGGTGAAATACAAACCAATTTACAAATATTTGAAAATTGTTACTGCTGCTAAGTAAAATGAAATTAAATAATGGTCTTAGTCAGTTCCTAGTTCACTTAACAAAAACCACTGCCACTAATGGGCATCTTTGTTTGGAAGGGGCTGTACTGATTATTTTTGGAGACAGATCTGTTGCACTTGCAGGATCTAGATTGGTTTAAAATCACAGGTGAAGTCAGTTTCTTAATGCTTTGTGCTGTAACTCCAAGGTTGGTCTGACTTTGTTCTCCCTCCTGTGGTGATAAAGACAACTTGTTTGAATTAAATGTTTAAATGCTAACAAAATTATTTTAGAATAGATGATGCAACGTTGGTTTTGTTCTTCCTCCTGCTGTGATAACGACAACTTGTTTGGGTTAAATGTTTTAATAGGTTACTTAAAATTGTTTTAGGACAGAGAACACAACTTTTTTTGTTTCCCAGACATTTTAGCAAGATGTTCATATGCACTAGTATTAAAATGGAGGGAGGAAGAAACAGAAAGGGAAAAAGTAGGGGTGTACATGTTGTTTTCGTTATTACAATGACAACAATAATCGTCATTTTCTATTTTGTTATTGCAATAACGAAAACGACAACCAAGAATAACGACAATGATAACTGTGGCAGTTGGGTTTTGTTTTGAATGGAAATGGAGATGGGAGGAGGGAGCAGACATCTTGGAGCCCTAAACAGGGTTGAACTCTTGAACTGTGCTTGTGTTGGGAGGGGTGAGCAGCTCAGCAGTATCTGATGGATGTATGGCCAATGAGCAGCGCAAGCAGGCCCCAGCAGTCTCATGGCACCCTGTGATTGCTCAATGCCTGCTGCCTCCTACAACCAATCAGGGTGGAGGAGGGCACTGCAACCCTTTATAATTGGGGGGGAGGGGAGACTTTCTCTCTCTGTTCTGTGAGACCTCTCTGTTTGTTAGGTTGCATTTTACAGAACTGTGGTGCTTGCACACAAAAAATCCTCCCTAGCCCTCATTGTATTAATTCTTTTCCTTTCTCATACCCTACATTTTACCTTCTCCCTTTCCCTGCCCTTCTCCCCCCTGTCCATTATATATAGATAGGTAAAGATTAGATATAGATATATATTATAGACATATATATTAGATTAGAATAGTTATAGATAGTTAGATATTAGTTTTCCTTTTCCCTTCCCCTGTCTTCCTTAGATTGAGATAGATATTAGTTGTGTACATATAGAGAGAGATTAGATATTCTATAGATTAGGCTAGTCTGTTTTATTATATATATTAGGATTATAGGATAGACATATTGTGTAAATATTAGGCATGGGAAAACCGGTAAATCCGGAATCCGATAATGCCGGTACTGGGCGTACCGGCATTATCGGATTCGACCCGGTAAATCCGGTCCGGTTACCGGATTCCGGGTACCGGATTTTTTTACATTGCAGCCATTTAAAAATGGCTGCAATGTAAAAA
>QEPC01004588.1:2460582-2478125 GCA_003113815.1 Sphenodon punctatus | reverse complement strand
GGGATGCATTGCCACCAAATCAGACACATCCAGACCAGCATCCCTAGTTGCTTCACCAACAAATTGCCTGTTCAAGAACACAGACCCCTTTTTAAAAAACAGTTTGACCCCTTTCAGGGCTGCATTCCCACCAAAGCATCCCCAGCAGCCACACCTTATCCCCGGCAGCCAAATACCTCTCCACACAAACTACTTTCCAGCAGCAGGAAGCAGCAGTGAAACAGTGAAGGGACCATTTAAAAAAAAGAGTAGCCATGACCAGTGGAACCACAAATTTACAAAATGCCCTCTATACTCATGATGGGAGGGGAGAAGGAAAGCAGCAATGCATTCATTGACCTCCCCCCCAATTCCATCCCCAGTCTATCCCCATGCACACGCTCCCTCCCAGTCCCCAGTCTGTTCCCCCCCCCACACAATTTACTCACCAGAGGCAGTGCAGCATGATCCCGGGATGGCGTGCTGGCTTCTCTTCTTGGGCCTGGAGCTGCCGCGCAGGCTGCTAGGCTCCCCCTCCCTCCCAGAGTCGAGTCAAAGTTTGACTCAACTCGGAGGGAGGAAGAGATTGAGAGAGCCAAAGAGCAGCCTGCACGGAAGCTCCTAGGCCCCCCCGCACAGCCAAGAAGTCTGGCCTGGTCACCTGTGTGCGGTGCCCGGGTAGGACTTCTAGCCCTGGGCTAGCCCTGCAATGAAATAGTGCCCCCTGCGGCAAGGTGGTATCAGCAGCAGCTTCATCATGGGTGGTGTCATGGAGTTGGGGAGCGAGGAGGAGGTGGAGCTGGAGGACACTCTGTGTGGGATCACTTCAAGGAAGTGATCCCAGGTGACAGCAGCTGGGTGGCCTGCCTTCACTGTGGGAAGGTAGTGTGCCGTGGGAATAAGAAGGGCAATCTCAGTAACAATGACATGAATTCCCACATGAGGACCTGGCATAGGGCTTTGCTGCTGCAAGAGACATCTGACAGTGTGGACAGGAGTGGGTTTGCTGCTGCAGCAAGCATGAGCAGCAGCAGACCTTCCTCCTCTGCTCATGGCAAGGGGAAGGAGGGACAGCAGCAAGTCCCACCTTGAACCCCCTGTAGTCAGCAGCAGTAGAAGCAGCAGCAGCGTCAGACCACAATGGAGGATCTGAGGTTTGGGCAGTTGTGGCGTGGTGCAGTGTCACCCAGTGGCAATCAAGATCACCAGGCGGGTGGGTGAGATGATTTCCCTGGATGATCAGTCCTTTAGTATAGTTGAGGACCAGGGATTCCACTGGCTGTTGGCACTGCTGGCCAGGGCAGGTGGGGCAGGGAGCAACTGGCCAGGGCAGGTGGGGCAGGTGGGGCAGTTGTGCATTTTACAATGAACATTTGGAGCAGCCAAAATGCACAACATGCCTACCTGGCCCTGACTGCTCACTGGTGGCAGCTGTGGGTGGCAGGAGGAGAAGCAGGTGGTAGGGGCAAGGGGCAGGTGGGTCCTGCTTCGCGCGCAGGTCATGGACGAGAGCCACACTGCCACCAACATTAGGGGAGCCTTGGACACGATGGTGGAGGGGTGGCTAAGGGAGGAAACACCTTTTACCAAGGGTTTTGTGGTCAGTGACAATGCAGCCAACATGAAGACAGTGCAGGATGCCGGGTTCCAGAGGGGATGTGGGGGGGGAGGGGGGAAGAGAAGCGCATCCTGCTCAAGCTGCCGCCTGCCAGAACTACAGAGAGAGCTCATCTGTGCTCATGCCCACATCCAGCAGCAAACCCACCAGAATAAGATGGAAATAATACACAACGTATGTGCCTGCCTGTGTGCCTCCCTGCACCTGCTACCACCTATCACAATGACTAAGTGTGTCCAATCACGCACTAATTCTCTTGCTCTTTCTCCTATGCCCTGCTGTCCATGGGGCAATCAGTTGGGGGCTTCCAAAGGCTCCCCTCTCTGATAGTCCACCGCTCGGGGTCTTCCAAATGACTACCACCATCAGTAAGCGAAACCTATACAAGTATCATATGTCACCTCAGCTTCCCAAGGTGGCCCCTCCCCCCCAGGGCAATCTCTCTGTGAGCTGAAGATCCCCAGAAACTCAGGGGCTTCCCAAGGTTTCCCCCTGTGGGGAGGATCTCTCTGCAAGAGCAGGCAATGCACCTGCTGATGCCTGCTGATTACTCTGTCGCAACCTCTCTCTCCCTCTGGCCCACCCACCCAGACACAAGCCCTGCCCCACCTGGGATGCTGTCTGCAAGTTGAGACCCTGGCACATCTTGGGGCTAATATGACACCTGTGCTGCTGCTGTCAGGTATGGCTCTGACAAGCTGTATATATAATGAGATTCTGCCGCCTGCCAGAAGAACCACAGAGGGATAACAGATCGGACAGGTTAAAATCGGCTGGTAACAAATATAATTTTTATGAAAACATTTAAAAACACATTTTAACTATGATGAAAAGTAAACATTTGAATTATGTTGAAAAATGGCATAGAAAAATATAATAATAATAATTAATAAGTTTATTGCGAGATGAAAGTCATTGCAAAAACAAGAGCTAAGCGTAGAAAAATAACATAGGCTTCTTTGGGCCTGTCCCCTGGAACATGGAGAAAAGGGGACAATGGTTCATGGAACTGAGGTGTAGGGATGTTGGCAACTAGGGATGGGAGAACAGATCGTGGTTCGGCTTCGTCCGTTCGGTTCGGCTGCGTTTGTTTCGTCCGTTCGGTTCGCCCGTTTGGTTTAGTTCGTCGGTTCGAATATTCGGCCGTTTGGTGGTTCGGATCAAATGTTGAGTTCAGATTCGGTATTCGGTTCGGTTGGGATCGGTTTGGTCTTTAGTTTGGGGCAATCAGGAACTGAAAATGACATTTAGTTTTTGAAATAAAAGGAAAAAACTAAAATATATATTTCTGGCTATAGCATTTTTGTTTCTTATTACTTTTTGATAAAATTTAGGGAGCTTGTACCCCCAATGGAAAGCACTTGCTGTACCAAACTTTGGAGCGATTAGATAAAGGAAACCGATTTCAGAAGCAATTGAATGTTGTAATTTTAAGAAAAGCTCCATACACATTCATGACTACAACTTCTTTATCTTGTATCCAATGTTCATGAAACTTGTGCATATTACATCCCTCTATATGCTTAATATTTTTGCCAATTTTAGGAAAGAGTGGATAAAGGGTCCCAAGGGTATAAGACATTAACCTGAAAATACATTTCCAGCTGTTACATTTTGATATTCCATTCTGTTTACAGGATATTTGACAGGAATGTATCAAATACCGTTCCTGCTATTTCAGCAAATGTACAGGAGATTTTGATAAAGGGAACCACTTCTGTTGGCCAATTTGCATCACAAACCGATCTTATACCACAGTGACATAAGAGAATCCCAGGCATAGGCCCCTTCTCTACATTTGTTGTACAGGCATATAAAATTGGGACCCTTTATAATATCTTTCTGATATTTGGTAGAGATGATCATGAAAGTGAAATATATAGTCCTGCCAAATTTCATGTACACTGATTGGACTACAAAGATGTTATAGTCAGACATACATTTATTTGTTAATTCCTTATACCACCAAGACCTTTCATCCAATCCTTCTGAAATTTGGCAAAGATAGTTACTATTAGAAGGGGTATCAACTGAACAAGTGTCACCAACATTAGATGTGAGGCAAAGAAGTTACAGCTAATAATGTATATGTAGAATATTGCAAAATACAATAATTCAACTGCTTCTAAAATCGAATTCCTTTATCCAATTGTTTTGAAATTTGGTGCACATAATGCGTTCTATTGTAGGTATAGGAACCCCAAATTTCAGCCACATAGCTTAAGAAACGAAAAAGTTACAGCCAATAATGTGTTTTCCATTGAAACCAATGGAAATTCAATTCCGAACTTACTGAATGCATCCAAACCAAACGTTCGAATTCGAGTTCGGTTCAAACATTCGGTTCAGTTGACCGAACTGTTTGAGTTTGGTTCGAACTCCGAACTTCCGAATTTGAGTTCGGTTCGAACGTTCGGTTCGGTCGACCGAACTGTTCAAGTTCGGTCCGAACTCCGAACTTCCGAACCGTGTTCACCCATCCCTATTGGCAACCTCTGCCCCATGTCGCCTTGCAACATCCAGGGCCCCAACATGGATTCCTTCCATGCCACCAGGGAGAGGCAGAATGCCTCTATGGTGTTCTTTTCAGTACTTATGTACTGGACATATGCCTGAGTCTGCCGCTCCCTTATCTAGAGCTCCCTCCCAGAACTGCTCTACCAGCCTGTCCTCCACACCCCTCATGTTGGACTGGAACCCCTTAATATATTTTTTTCCGGGTTTCACAGCAACCCCCATAATTCCCTCACTCCAGGGGTGTCCTCTTCCCATGGGGCTGGTGAATCATTTGAAGAGCTGGAGGGGGAAGGACTGGAACAGCCCCTCTTCTGGCGTGCTTTCCTCCCTTGCTCCTCCCGATGTTCCTCCCTGTGAGTTCTGCCATGGCCACCAAACACACCCCTCTTCACCTTGATGAGGTGGACTGTCTCAATATGGGCAATGAGCCCAAATGTGGTCCCCTGCGGCCATCTTTTAATCTTTTCTTTTTGTTGCAGATCCAAAGAACATAAAAAGATAGGAACATAAGAAGTGCCATACTGGGTCAGATTAGTGATCTATCAAGCTCTGCCTGCATTCTCTCAACAAGTGGGTGGCCAGTCTTTCTCTCTGCAGGGGACTTCCTAAAGAGGTCATAGGGCAATCCATTCCCTGTTGTTCCAGCCCCTGTGCTTTACCTTGCATTCTGCAAAGCCGCCTTTTGCGGTATGGAAATATTTGTTGGCCCGCTTTGGGTCTGTGATGTCAACCTTGATGGGCTTTCAGCACCACCACCAGCATCACAACCCTCTCTGAAACAGGAACACATAACACCTACATAATATCATGCAATCATGGAGATGCCTCTAGTCCTTCCCAGACCAATACCCATTCTCCCACACTAAGTGGATGGATGGTGCTGCTGCCTCCTTGCCTCTTTCCCTTTCTCTCACGTACACCACCACCACCGCACCTGGGGTGCTGTCTGCAAGTTGAGACACTGGCATGTCTCTGGGTGCTGCTGCTCGTTCCTGACTGCCCACCGCCCGCCAGCCTGCTCCTTCGCTGCCACCCGCTGATGCCTGTTGATGCTGCTGAAAGAACCCCTCTCTCTGGGAGACCCAGAAATAAGACACATGCAAATCCTGCCCTTCCAGGGGTGCTGTTTGCAAGATGAGACCCTGGTATGTCTCTGGGTGCCGCTGCTGCTGCTTGTGCCTGACTGCCTGCCCACCCTCCTGCTAGCCTGCATGCCAGCAAGCTCGTTCTAAGGATAGTATTCTTCTTGTCCTCAAAGTTATATGGAACAATAAATAAATTAAAACAAATTTTACAAACCTGGCAGTGGCACCTCCTCTGTCCTCCTCCTCCTCTGGTGAGGAGCCCACCTCCACCACCTCACCAGATGGTCCAGCCTGGGCCTCCACCTCCATATTGACTTTCCTCCTCAGGTTCTTCTTTCTGCTTCCTTCACCTTCCATCCTCACACAGACACACACAACCCACACACACACAGCTAACTAGCCACAACAGACACATACAACCAGGCAGACACGCACCACACCACCGCACAGCCGATTGAACTACCATTTCCAGTTTTGGTATCATTCCTGGTCTCGTGAGATCATGATACCAAAAACAAAATCTTCGTTTGAAATTGGTACCGATATCAATTGGTAATGATAATAACAAAAATGACATTGTCATTAATAATGATAAAACAACACATTTTAATAACGACAATGAAAAACAACGTGGGGCCCTGGTACACACCCCTAGGAAAAAGTCCCCTCCTGGATTTGGAATGTGGGGGACTTGCCAGGCATGGGATTGAGAAGAGTCCAAGGGATGAAGGGACACCAAGAAAGGATGAACTTTGGGGTAGTGGTGTGAGAAGAGTCTGAGAGAGACGGTCAGTGGAAATGGACATGATGGCCTTGCAGCAGAGCCGACCTGGGCTGGGTCAGGAAGCAATGGCAGACATGGTCAGTCTGTACAACAAATGTGCCCATGGCCAGGCTGATAGGGAGGGGGTGGGGAGATGTATGAATATGTGGCAAAACACACCAACTCTGGGGCTGCAGCTTCTCCCCCCCCCCAAAGATGGGCAGCCATGGCAGCCAATAATGGCCAGTCATGGAGGACCCAATTTGGGCCATGTCTGCTGAGCCACAGCAGACATGATAGCCCGGGCTGTGACCTGAACATAGTCTGGGGGTGAAAGCCTGGGCTAGCAACCGACATGACTTTGGGCAATCCTGGGCCAACTTCTGTTGGTGCCTGCACAAGCATGCAGGTGAGGTCTGGTGTAAAATGGGTCAAAAGTGGGCCACAGCGGCCCAACATCATGCCTGTTGTTACCCTCTGATGGGATTTGCTCAAGCTGAGTGTAAGGCGAGGCAGGCAGATTTGTAGGGAAACAAATTTTATTTTTATTTATTTATTTTATACCCAGCCCCTCCTGCAAAGCAGCTCAGGGCAGCTAAAAATTCAAAAATAAAAAGAATAAAATAAATAAATAAATAAATCAATCAATAAAAAATACAACTACAATTTAAATATAAATACATATTAAAACATTATCACAACCTGGGTGTCAGGGCGCGCCCCGCCGCTCCCCTGGCTGGAGAGTTGTCTCGTGTTGCTTAGCAACGTCCCGGCGTGCGTAGAAGCCGGGAAAGCAGGGGGACGCTGCGACGGAATTATCCCACATGGGGGTGATGCCCAGAGCGCCGCCTGGACGCAAGGCACGCTGGCTGGGAGGAGTCGGGGCTATAAGATGTACCGGCGGGGCTGAAAGTCGCCGCCGGTAATCATTTTATGAGAGACTGGCCCCTGGTGTGCGTGAAGAGAGGACTCTTCTCTGACTTCCTGCTTGACGTGTGTTTGCGAGTGCCTGACCCCAGTGTATCCCCTTCCCGAGTGTAAGGTTGAGGTGAGTGTGTAGTGTGGTAGACGTGTGGCATTGTCTTGGTTATTTTCTTCCCCCTGAGAGCGTGTAGAGTGGAGACACGGAGCGTGGACTCCCTTTTCCCCAGTACCCTGTTCCTTGTTCCTTTCACCTTTTCCAAGTTCACCTCCTTAGTCACTGAGTGTGTGTCCTAGCCCTCCTTGTTCCTCACCCCCTTGAACCTCCCCCAACCTTTCCCTCCCCGTACCCTTCCCTCCCCTCCATTCCTGCACCATTCTCCCACAGTTCCCTGGACCCCATATAGATCCCCGATCTCCTGATACCCTTGTGTTGTCTGTCTCTGTCCTTAGGGGCAATTGGCTTTCTCTCCTCTCTCCCTGTGATGAGCCGGGTTGCCCCCTGAACTGGGGGGAAAGCCCACCTAAGATCCTGAGGCAGTTTATTTCCACTGCTACGATAGTCCTAGGAGACAAAAAGCCGCCCCTTTCCTCCTCCCCTGTCCTTCTGAGTGCTTCTGTCCCCTTCCCCTCTTCGCAAAATCCTCCCCCTCTCCCGTCCACCCGTGACAGAATTACTGGCACATCCCCTTTCCCTCTTTATATAATGGAGTCTGAACAGCAAATTAAGGAGTTAATGCATGCAGTTCAATCTCTCACCATGGAGGTGCAAGATTTGAAATCAGAAAATAAAAAGCTCCGTGCAAGATACCGAGCTCTCGAGGAGTCAATAGACCAGTCTCCCCCTTTTCCTATGGAGGAAGAGGGGGCTCCAAAAGGGGCTGAAAGACCTCCCCCCACTCCACTGTTTACTCCTGTACCTAGAGAACCTAAAGCCCCGTGCCCAGACAAGTTCTATGGGGATCGTAAGGCATGCCAAGGCTTTTTAGCCCTGTGTAACCTTACCTTCCAGACCCAGCCCCTCGCCTATAATACCGATCAGGCCAAAGTGGCATTTATTGTGGGTCTATTAGGAGGAGTCACCCTAGACTGGGCTACCCCCCTCCTTGCGGCTGATGATGCCTTATTACAAGATTACAAGGGGTTTTTGAAACAATTTCATTTTTTATTTGACTATCCCCATAGGGTGAGGGATGCAGAGCTGGCGATTCTTCATTTAAGACAAGGGAAAACCCCTTTACTAGATTATCCAATTTAGACGCCTAGCATTTGATCTGGGGTGGAGTGATTCGGCCCTAAGGGCCCTGTTTTGACAGGGCCTTAATGACGAGATTAAGGACCAGTTGGCCTGTGCCACTACCACCCCAGTCACTCTCGAGGATATGGTTACACTATCCTTGCAGATCGATGAATGTCTCACTGAGCATAGGTGAGAACGTCAGAGGGACCAAGGTAGGGGAATGGGATATTGGGTTCCCAGGGACCCGTCGGGCCCCACCCCGAATCCTGTGGGGCCAGGGGATCCTGAACCCATGCAGATAGGTGCCCTATGGAGGCCCCTTAGCCCCGAGGAAAGGGAAAGGCATCGCCGACTCCGCATCTGTTTTTATTGTGGTGCACCTAACCATTTTTCTAGGGAATGCCCTTCCAAACTAGTACGTTCAGTAGGGTCGGGAAACGCCAAGGACCGGGAGGTTGGGGGGGCCTCCTGGTAACTTGTTGTAATTCCCCCTCTGAGTCGCAACAAGGATTTCATAAATCACCTCATTTATTCATACCCATCACCCTCCAGTGGGCCCCCTACCGTTCCCTAGTAGTTAGGGCTTTGATAGATTCCGGGGCCTCTGGAAATTTCATGGATGCTTCTTTTGTTACCTCCTTTGGGGTTCCCCAGAGGACCCGTGCCTCCATAGAGATAGCTCAAACCATTGATGGTTCTCCCCTCACGTCAGGTCCACTTGTGGTATCCACTGCCACTTTAGGGTGTGCCATTGGCGCTCATATAGAAACGATTCAATTTGATTTGATCTCCTCCCCCCTATTTTCTCTCATTCTCAGATTACCTTGGGTCCAGATTCATAACTCCTCAATTGACTGGACCATACCGATCTTAAAGTTCACATCCCCTGCCTGTCACCACCACCTCCTTCCTTCCCCCCTCACCAGGGGGGCTGCGCCCATTTCTGTGTCCCTCCTTACCGAACCCCTGATCCCTTCCCAGTACCATGATTTGGCCATGGTTTTTAGTAAACAGGAAGTCTGTCAGCTTCCACCCCATAGATCCTATGATTGTCCAATTGAACTTCTTCCCAGAAGCGAACCCCCGTATGGGCGGATTTATAATTTATCCCCGGGGGAAACTGAAACATTGAAGACCTATATTAAGGATAACCTAGCCAGAGGGTTTATCCGCCATTCTACCTCCCCCACAGGGGCCCCTCTCTTTTTTGTCCCCCAAAAGGAGGGTGATCTTAGACCATGCATTGATTATAGGGGGCTCAATCAAATCTCTATAAAAAACCGGTACCCCCTTCCCCTTATCCCTGAACTCCTTGGGAAACTCCAGGGGGCAACCATTTTTACCAAATTTGACCTGAGGGGTGCCTATAACCTGGTACGTATCTGTCACTGGCACTAGGTGAACGGAGGGTAAGGTTGTGGGGCCGAGCCTCAGGGCAGGGAAACTACCACTTTCACGCAAGGGGTAATAGGGCGGCTTGCTCTTACGAATGTAGCACCCTCCGGTAATAATGTCCCTCAGGTTGTAGGGTGGGCTTTCCCTCGTTAATGGAAGGCAACCCTTTTCATCATAGGGACTCTCTGAGCAAGCCAATTGCCCCAAGGGTAGGGGAAAGGGTACACACTGGAATCTCTCACTCGGGGAACTACTCGGGTCCAGGATAGTGCCCACAAGTGTAGGGAAGGAAAGGGGCCAAGGGAAGGGGTGCAGGATCCAGGGACCGGGGATACTCAGGGAGAAGGGAGAAAGGGCTTGCACTCCACTGGGTAAGGGGCAAGGAGCGAGGGATATCCTAAGGGGCACACTACCCGTGTGGAAGATGTCACCAAGGATTGCACCACGCACCACTCTGCACTCAGGGAAAACCAGGATAACCCACACACTCACCTCACTCACCACACTCACCCAGGATCAGGATTAGGGCTCACTCTCTCACTCGCTGCCACTCTCTCAGTCTCAAAAGCTCTCAGAAAGGTTCAGGGGAAAACCAGGGGCCAGCCTCTCGAAACTCGATTACCGGCGGGGATGCCAAGCCCCGCCGGCACTATTTATGCCTCCCCACCCTTCCAGAATCAGTGTGAGGCTTTTTAGCCACGCCCCCCTGCAGGGCGTGCCGGGCGTGCTTGACGGCGTGCGGAAGGGGGCGGGGCCCCACCAATGTCGCAAGCCGCGCTCTTCTCCACCCCCTCCAGCCCTCCGAGCGGCCCCAAGCCGGCGCCGCAGCGATACGGCCGGGCCGCTTCCTTACAGTATCAAGGAGGGGGATTAATGGAAAACCGCCTTCCAGATGAGGTTCGGGCATTTTGAATACTGTGTCATGCCCTATGGACTCGTGAATGCCCCGGCCACTTTCCAGCATTTTATTAATGACATTTTAAGGGACCTATTGGACCTATACATAGTAGCGTATCTTGATGATATACTAATCTTTTCAACTTCCCTAGAAGACCATGTGCAGCATGTACGAACCATCTTGGAACGCTTACTTCACCATAAGTTATACTGTAAACTAGAAAAATCTATTTTTCATGCCACTTCTGTCCCCTTTTTAGGTTTCATTATTTCCTCTAAAGGTATTCATATGGACCCGAATAAACTAGAAGCAATTAATCGATGGCCAGCCCCAACTACGGTAAAAGCTTTGCAAAGGTTTCTGGGTAGTGTAAACTATTATAGGCAGTATATTCCCCATTATGCTGACTTGACCAAACCCCTTACCACTTTGCTACGGAAGTGTGTTCAGTTCAAATGGGGGGTTCCTCAAGACCATGCTTTTACCCATCTAAAGCAAGTCTTTATGTCTGCCCCCCTTCTACAGCACCCTGATATTACCCAACCTTTTATAGTAGAAGCAGATGTGTCTGACGTGGCCATAGGGGCAGTATTGACCCAAGTCCACGAACCCTCGGGGCATCGTCTCCCCTGCGCCTTCTACTCTCGGCAGCTAACTCTGGCCGAAAGGAATTATCCTATCTTGGATAAGGAATTATTAGCAATTAAAGCAGCATTCAACGCATGGAGACATTTTTTGGAAGGGGGCCCTCACCCGGTGTTGGTATACACAGATCATAAGAACCTCGCGTATCTCCATTCCGCCCGCATTAATAACGCACGACATGCCAGGTGGGCATTGTTCTTTGCGCACTTCTGTTTTTCTATACAGTACTGTCCTGGCTCCCACAATACGATGGCAGATGCGCTATCCCGCTATTATACTCCAATGGAAAAGGAAGATGATCCCCAGGGACCCATCCTTCAACCCCGAGTCTTCGCAGCGACGCTTCCATCCCTGGCACAACTGCGAACTGTGAGTCAAAAAGAGGCCCCATGTCCCGACTTCCTACGAAGGGATGGCCTGTTCTACTATAAGGGGAAGGTGGTCATCCCCCCCAAGTTCAGGCCACACGTAATGTGGGCCCCCAATGACTCCCCCCTCGTAGGACACCCAGGGTACCAACGTACTCTTTCTCTAATTCGTAGAACCTTTTGGTGGCCTGCCATTTGTAAAGATGTTGAGCAGTATGTGCGAGGTTGTTCCACATGTGCCCGAACCAAAACTCCCCAAACGTTACCGATAGGATTACTACAACTCATGGATAATCCCAAAGGCCCCTGACAGAAAATCGCTATGGACTTTATAGTTGGACTTCCTAAGTCAACTGGATATGACACCATCTTAGTCGTAGTTGACTATTTTACTAAGATGGGACATTTTATTCCCTGCAAGGGAGTACCCTTAGCCCCAACCACCGCACGTCTCCTCCTTCATGAAGTGATACGTTTACATGGGTTACCAAGAGAAATAATTTCTGACCGAGGGCCTCAATTTATTTCCCGTTTCTGGAAGGCATTCTTCACCTTGCTGCGAGTTAAACTTCGACCTACCACGGCATACCATCCCCAAGCAAATGGGCAGGTAGAGCGTGTTAATCAACACATTGAACAATACCTACGATGCTTTTGTACCTACCTTCAGGATGATTGGGTTGAACATTTACCGCTTGCAGAATTTACGTATAATAATGGACCTAGTTATTCACTGGGAACCTCCCCTTTCTATGTCTCCTACAGTTGTCATCCCCCTCTTTGTTTTCCAGAGGTACCCTCCATGTCAGTCCTGGCCGCAGGAGTCTTGGTACAGATAATTCATAAGGCTCATCAAACCACCCTACGTTATTTTCGGAATGCCCGTAACCGTTATAAGGCTGCCTCTGATAAACGCTGACTTCCCAGGCCCTCATTACAGGTAGGGGATTTGGTGTGGGTACGGCAAAAGAATTATCCGTCTTTGTGACCCTCTACCAAACTAGATGATGCATACATGGGACCCTTTCCAATTACCCGGAGATTAAACAATGTCACCTACACCGTGGGGTTACAAGTGCATATGCGAATTCACCCTTCTTTTCACATTTCCCTTTTGAAAAAGGCACAGACCCCTACCTGTGCCCTCCAGCGAGATTCCCCTGCCCCCTTGGTACTCCTCACTGATGGACCGGATTATGAGGTCCGGGCCATTCTTGACTCTCATATTACTGGCTCACGCCTGTACTATCTTATCGATTGGAAGTATTATGGCCCAGCTCAGCATTCATGGGAACCTGCTAATAATATCCATGCCCCCTGCCTTATCCGTCAATTTCATTTCCGCCATCCCTCTAAACTTGGCCCTAGCACCTTGGTCGGGTGGGGGGGCTTGGACTTGGGGGTACTGTCAGGTGTTGATCTTATCCGTCAATTTCATTTCTACCATCCCTCTAAACCTGGCCTTAGCACCTTGGTCGGGGGGTGGGGCTTGGACAGGGAGGTACTGTCAGGTGTTGATCTAGAGCCTGGAGAACAAGGCAGTCCCACAGGTAGGTGGGGTCTAGGCTGTATAGGGCTTTATAGGTAAGCACCAACACCTTGAATTGGACCCAGAAGACTATAGGCAGCAGTGCAGAGAGCGGAGCATCGGTGTAATGTTCTCACAGCGACCCATCCCCATAAGGAGATGGGACACCATATTCTGCACCAGCTGCAGTCTCTGAACCATCACCATGGGTAGCACCACGTAGAGCACATTACAATAGTCCAGTCTTGAGGTGATGAAAGCATGGAGGATAGTGGCAAGGTCAGTTTCTGAGACATATGACCGATTACGAAGCTGCTTCACCAGATGTAGCGGGCGAAACACACTCCTCCCTATAGCCTCCACCTGGAAATCCAGGCAGAGCTGGGAATCAAGAAGCACTCCCAGACTACAGACCTGAGAAACCAGTGTGGGGTGAACCCCATCAATGATGGTAGATGCCAACCCCACCGCCTTCACCACTAACATCACCTCCATCTTGTTGGGATTCTGCCTCAGTAAGCTCACCCTTATCCAGTCCCCTGCAGCCGCCGGACATTGAATCAGCACCAAGACTGCCGGGTCTGGGTTGGATGAAAAGGAGAGCTACAGTTGGGTGTCATCAGCATATTGATGACACCAAACACCAAACCGTCTTATGACCTTGCCCAGTAGCTGCATGTACACATTGAACAGAAGAGAGGACAGAATGGAATCTTGTGGGACTCCACATGAGAGGTCCCAGGGCGATGAAAAACAATCCCTGAGCACCACTTGGTGAGTTTTTCCGGCCAGGAAAGAGTGGAACCATTCAAGAATAGGTCCACCCATGCTGACTCAGTCCCGCAAGCGAGTCACCAACATCTCTGGTCAACAGTATGAATGGCAGCTGACACATTTAATAGAACCAGCAGGGTTGAATAACCCTGATCGTATTCACGGCGAAGGTCATCGACCAAAGCCACAAGCTGGACTGCAATGGATCCAGAAAACTGACTCTTTCAGGATGCTTCCAAATCTGCCAAGTCACTACCCATTCAATAACCTTGTCTAATCAGGGAAGGATTAAAGACTGGTTGGTAGCTAGCAAGGGAGTCAATGTCAAGTGATGGTTTTTTGAGCAGAGGTCTCACCACCACCTCTAAGGCAGCTCAGCACTCTACCCTCCCAAAGGGAGCCATTGACCACTCCCACCAGCAGCGGTCCCAATGTCTCTCGGCTAGCCTTAATCAGCCAGGATGGGCATGGGTCAAGTTTGATAAAGGTGGCTCTAACAGCTCCCAGAACATCCCCTGCAGCAGTGGATGACACCCACTGAAACTGATCCCCCAATAAGGCAGGGCTTCCATAACCTCTGGTTCTCCCATCATTATAAGTGTGGTGTCAAAGTCATGGTGAATGCGAGCAATTTTATCCCCATAAAATTGGTTCTTGGTGACCCTCTCCTGCCTGTAGCTCAAACTCTGAGCTGGAGTTTGCACTCCCAGTGTGGGCAAAGGCTGCTGGTTCATTTTGTTCCCCTTCAAATTTTCCCAACAAGGACTGTACTCCAGATGGAGGGAAAGAGCAGTGTTGCTTTCCCACTCATCAGCAAAAAACCAGGATTCTCCCTCACCAGCTTTCAGTGCAAGCTCCTGGGTGGAGAAATTGGCAAAACCAGGCCAGTCTTGTATTTGATTAAACTTGGACATATGATGGTAAGGGGCAGAGGTTTGGGGGCCCAAGTTGGGATTGTTGTTACTCCACTGGTTATGTGGAAAATGATTATTTGAAAAGCTTTGAAGTAGCTTATTACCATGGTGCTCCAGCATTTCCAAATGACCTCCAATTCATTCTAAGGATTTAAGCATGACTTGTAGAGTTTTTTTCCACAAACTCCTGACATTTATTGCAATATCCCAGGGGTGGGGAACCTCGAGTCCAGGGGCCAAATGTGGCCTGTAGCAAACTTGTTAGGTGACCCCTTTCTAGTTCCTGGATCTGGCCCCTAGATCCAGTTTCTACCCCCAAACATTGAAAAACTGAGCTCAGGGTAAAGGAGCAGAGATCAGGGGAGGCATACACACAAGGATAGGGGACAGATCCACAGCACCGATCTATGATCTGGACCCTCTTTTTCTTGACTGTAGCCCTTTAGCACACCCTCCCCTCCAAACATCTGTGCAGCCCTTAGAGATTGTACTAATTTTCAAACTGGCCCCCAGCAGGGAAAAAGTTCCCCACCCCACCCTAGCCAGTCCGCTGCCCAAATATGGCCAAGTAGTAGAGTAGGACCTTAAAGTCAAAATAACATTCTGTGAATTTCAATTATATCGATCGTAGAGGAAATTTATTTTCCCTTTCTCCAAATTTCTTACAATCCCATAATTGTGTAGTATACATTTCCTTTCTGTTAAAGTATAATTATGGCCATGGCAAACTATTAGGTTTTCTGCTTTTGCTATTTTTAAAGAGATTTTTGGAAGGATCTTTCTTCCAGTTGTGGTTAGTTTTAGACACCACAAAAAATGTGGAAAACCCACCAAAAATTCTGTCCCACCATTTTGCTATACGTTTTGTGTTTCAGCAAATGGCGTTATAAGCTGTCCCTAGCACACACTTTATTTTAAGGATGGCCCTGTCCCATTTCCAATTTCTGATAATTAACCATATCCTGTAAAATGATTTTGTGAATTCCACAAAATATATTTTATAACGTTTGTTCTACAATGCCCTGAAATAACCTTTGACCAGTATGATTTATACTTCCCACTCATTATGAGAATGCAGTTGTGAATATGTTTATATGAAAACACACTAGGGATGTAATTCGGCAACCCTTCATATTGGACATTGGGTGTTTTCAGACAAATGTAGGGCTGCAGGGGTGCACCCCCATGTCTGCCCACTCCCAGCCCTGCCAGGGTCAGGATCAGATGGAGCCAGAGGGTTCCCTGGCCTGTTGTCTATCCATGTGGCACCCCCTGCGCACCATAGAGTTGCAAGCGTTGCCCACAACTCCATGGTGTTGCCCAGGATGACAGCTGGCTGGAAGCAGAACAGCAATGGGCGTCTGCAATAGGATGAACAGTTGCTCCGCTTTGGGCTGGTGCCCCAGGTTTTGCTGCCCACTCTGCTGGTGGTGCTTCAGGATGTTCCAGAGTGCTGCTGGTGGCACTACCCCAGAGCAGGCACAGCCTGCTTTGCCTGCACATTTGGTGGGCTGCCTTTAGATGGACAGGCCACATGGGGGTGAAGTGAGCTGGTGCGCCCAGTGCTAGGGTAGCCCATCTGTCTAAAAAGACCCATTATTTATTTATTTATTTATTTTATTTTGGCATTGGCTTTCACCTTAGCCCAAATTAATGCATACAACATATAATGATGTACAAGCAAAGAACAAATATTTAACCGTGTCATTAATAAAAACAACCCCTCTCACGTTCATTACCGTTCTACTACTAAGTTCTGAGGGGTACCCTCCCTATTAGCTATAGGAGGATAGCCCCTGCACTTCACTAACAATTATTATTTATTTATTATTAAAATGTATATGCCGCCCCCTCCTGCTACAAGCGTCTTGGGGCGGCTAACAACATTTTAAAACACATAACTAAAAATACAGTTAAAACAACCTAAACCCCCCAGATTAAAACAACCCAACTCCCAACTCAGCCCCCTGCCCACTACCTGCCTCCGCCACCCCTACCCATTCCCTACCCGAAGGCCTGGATGAACAGCCAGGTCTTACAGGCCTGGCAGAAGGCCAGCAGATATGGGGCCAGTTGAGCTTCCTCTGGGAGGGAGTTCCACAGCCGCAGTGCGACCACGGAGAATGCCCTCTCCATTGTGGCCCCCTGGCTAACCCGGGGGACCTCCAAGAAGGTGCCCCTGGCGGACCATAAAGATCACCCCAGGACCCGAGGAGTGAGGTGGTCTCTCAGATAGAAGGGGCCCATTAGGGGTGTGCACGCCGTTTTTGTTATATCAATAATGAAAATGAAAATTGTCATTTTCATTACTGTTATTGCAATAACAAAAAAATAAAAAATAAAAATAACGATAACAAAAGTCATCATTGATTTCGTTATTGCCTGGCAGGTGTTTTTTGGAGGGAAATGTGGATAGGGGAGGAGGGAGCAGATATCTCAGAGCCAGAAACAGTGTTGAACTCTTGAACTGTGAGGGTAAGGACCTAATTGATGTATTTCTGGCCAATGAGCAGCACAAGGAGATCCCAGCCGTTGAATGGCACCCTGTGATTCCTCAATGCCTCTGCCTCCCAGAACCAATCAGGAGGGCTCTGGGGGAGGGCACTGCAACACTTTATATTGTAGGACTGGGCTGCTTGACCCTGTGTTAGCTCGCTCGCTTGTCAGGGTGCATTTGCAGAAGCTGCTGGTGCTTGCACTAGAAATCCTCCCATTTATATATATCCCTTATTTCCATCCCTACCATCCAATCCTTAATCCTTAGATACACACACACACACACAGAATATTGATAGATTAGAGATAGTAGATATACCTCTGAGTTTTCCTTTTCCCTTCCTCTGTCTGTCTCCCCCTATCCATATCTAATCTATATATATATACAGCTAATATATATAT
>QEPC01004588.1:2444980-2460482 GCA_003113815.1 Sphenodon punctatus | reverse complement strand
GTCTCTCCCCCAGCTCCTGTCGCTCAGATTGTAAGCCCTAGGGGCAGGGACCGTGTCTATTTTATTACTTTGTAAAGTGCCATGTACACTGCTTGCGCTATATAAATGTTTGTTAATAATAAATAATAATAATAAGTTATTGATATTTGTACCATTTCAAACAAAGATTTATTTTTGGTATCAGTATTATTGATTCCTGTGCATAACTAATATTTATCTAAATCTAAGGGAGACGGGAAGGGGAAAGGAAAACTATTATCTAATCAATTATCTATATAACTATTCTAATCTCTCTCTCCCTCTCTCTCTCTCTTCTATTCTACCTATCTCTATATAATGTATAGGGGGGAGAAGGGCAAGGAAAGAGAGAAGTTAAAATGTAGGGTATGAGGAAGAAAGGTTATTGGTAGGAATACCTAATAAATAAATAATACAATGAGGGCTAGGGAGGATTTTTTATGTGCAAGCACCACCGTTCTGTAAATGCAACCTGACAAGCAGAGCTCTCATACAACGGAGAGAAAAAACCTGGCCCTCCCATTATAAAGGGTTGCAGTGCGTTCCCCCAGAGCTCCCTGATTGGTTGTGGGAGGCAGCAGGCATTGAGCAACCACAGAGTCCCATGAGACTGCTGGGGCCTGCTTGTGCTGCTCATTGGCCAGTGATACAGCCATCAGATACTGCTGAGCTACTTGCCCCTCCCAACACAGGCACAGTTCAAGAGTTCAACCCTGTTAAGACTCCGAGATGTCTGCCCCCTCCTCCCCTCTCTATATTTTCCCTCCAAAACCCAACTACCACAGCACTAATAATAACAATTATATCGTTTTTGGTATTGTTTTTGGTATCATTATCAATAACGTTATAGATAGTATCAATATCGTTATTGTTATCATTACCATTATTGGTATTCTTGGTTGTCATTTTTGTATTCTCGGTTGTCATTTTCGTTATCATTGTCGTTATTCTCGGTTGTCGTTTTCATTATTGCAATAATGAAAATGACAATTTTTGTTATCGTTATTGTAATAATGAAAACGACATGCATACCCCTACTGTATATATTATATAAATAAAACTACATATTCTGTACAGTATATATTATTGTATCACAATGAGATGGGGGAAGAGTTCAACTTCTGACAATAATTCTTCTTTGGCACACAAAATCGATACCGATACCAATACCAAAAATAAAACCTTCGTTTGAAATTGATACATGTGCTGATAACGACAACAAGAAAAATGACATTTTTTAATTAACAAAAATGACACATTTTAATAATGAAATGAAAAATGACATGGGGCCCTGGAGCACACCCCTAAGATCCATGATCATTTCCTGTAGTGAGGCATGTCACAACATGGAGTCTATAGTAGCATGGGGAGATAAAATCTACCCTCCCAGCCAAGATCTAGGAATTTCTGTGCAGGGTATTGTGACAGCTGGATTAATATGCATATATATGTGTGTGTCTCTTCTCTGGCTATTCTTCTGTATAGTCTTTAATGATAGTTCAATGCGGGCTAGCATGGAGATAATTTCTATGGCAAATGATCATTTCTGTGTGGTGTAGGTTATGTGGAGACAGCACATCATGGTTCCTTAGTGGTGCCACCACCAAGCACTTCTTTAGATCATCATAGGTTTAGAGGACCTTGCAGTGACCCACAACACATGGGTGAACTGAATATTACCATTGTGCATTACTTTAATCAGTAGAACTTTTCAGAATGAGTAAGGGCTATAGACTTGGTCCTTGTGTTGTTGCCTTTTGTTTTTGCTTGTCGCTTAGGCATAAATAAAAATAGAGATGACTAAAAAATGTGCAAACACCTGCCCATGGAAAGACTCTTACTTCATTTGTATCAGAGTACTTTGTGTCCTGCTGGATTTTATTGTGCAATAAAACAAAGCTGATGAAACTCTAAAATTCCCTAGTGATTAAAAGCTCTAGGATAATTACATTTCATCCCCTTATGCTTTGTGTATTATTCAGGTCTATATATTAGGCCATGTGCAGCCACAGGTTTGTACAACAGTCCATGAGGTATCCATGGAAAAAGCAAAATGTTCAGCAGTTGCTAGAGGAAATTACTCAACGTTTGATGATGAAGATACTGATCTGCATTTAATAGTGTTTCCCATCCAGAAAGATCCCCAAACACCTTGCAAGTCTTATAAATGGGACTTTGCATATTAACTTTGCCTGGAAATTGGCCAAATTCTGTTCTTCACTGGCAGAGGAGCTGCTGCATGTTTGAAGCCATCTGAAGGATTCTGTCTGATCCAGCTAGGTTCCTTTCTGGGGTCTCCCAGGTTATACAGACTGAAGTACTTGCTTAGAGAGGCTGCACTTGTCACTTGCTATAATTCATTAAACTAGCAGGGTGTTGCTCTGTTGGCTTATACTCAGGTAGATGTTTTCCATGCCTCTTCTACTTATCACCTTCAGACAGCTAGCATTCGTGAAATACTAGCAAGAGTAGTGCTCTCCAGAAGTAACATTGAGCAAGGTCCTTTCTCTGTGAACCAACACTTGCATTTCTGTGATGGAGTTCACCCAAGTATTCAATGTTATTTTAAAAATTGGGACAGCATAACTTTTCTATTAAAGTAAGTAATTTATTGATATAGCAAAATGCCTTATCAAAGGTATGGCCTTTCCCCCTCCTCCTTGATGACAGCAGCACCACCAGAGGGGATTAGAACCCAGGACCTCTTGTTCCCCAAGCAAGAGTCCTACTTCTAGACCAACAAACCATACTTTTAAAAATCACAGTACTGTGTCTCCACAGAGCATAGATTAGAGACAGGCAGACAAGTATCGGTGTGGTGAGCTCTGCAGTCTAATAGTTTAATTGACATGAAGCAACATTGGGGCAACATTGTGTGTAGTATGGGTCATTCCAGAATAGTGAAAGTGATACTTGTATTAAAACCTGTGCAATGCATTAATGAATGTCGTGAATCAGTGACTGTATATTGAGAAAGTATATTTGTCTTTCCATCAGTTGAGTCGTCATGTAGCAACTTCTAAAATTATTTTTCTTATGTAATTCATGTGGCCCTGAAGACTTACAGCATCCAAGAAGTTGCTGGTATCCTATTGTGGTTTTTGCAAAACATGCTGAGATGTAGAAGTGCTAATGCCAAACTCTAGTAGTTTACTTATGTACTGAGGCCCAATGCAAATCCCACTGAATCCAGTAGAAAGATTCAGTTTTAGAATTGGAACAGGTCCTTACAGAGCTTGTTACTGCTTTCAGAGTCCAGAATACACAAGGGTAATCTAAAAGCATTAGTGTTTAAAAGCTGC
Organism: Sphenodon punctatus; assembly: GCA_003113815.1. Lineage (NCBI taxonomy): Eukaryota > Metazoa > Chordata > Lepidosauria > Sphenodontia > Sphenodontidae > Sphenodon > Sphenodon punctatus. The sequence goes on along the minus strand of QEPC01004588.1, from coordinate 2,457,162 downwards.
TCTTTATTCAAGCAAGGGCTAATGAAACCATAATAAGGATGCGATGGTCTTCATGTCAGAGTTAGTTAAGATAAGTCTGTGACAGAGACATTGTTGGTATTTTAGAGATATAAATTTACCACATAGTTTGTGCATCATCTTTGTGCTATTTTCTGGCACAGAGTATAATACATTTTTGAGTTGATCCTCAGTTGTTTATCTATCCATTTTTAGTAAGATTTTTGCTTTTGTTGGAAGTTGTGTACCTTTTTGCTCAATTATGAGGTATATTGGTTACACAGGTGTGCCTGTATATTAATTTATACAGGCACAGGAGTTCCTGTATATTAAGGCTCTGTGCAGTGTCCATTATAAAGTACTAACATTCTATCCCTTTTTAAAATGCTGATGAGTCATGTTATAATTCTGATGTTTGTTGTAGGGGATCACTTTGGTTAGAGGTTGAAGCTGTCAGAGTTTCAGCCAAATCAGTTAAGAAATGGCTGAGATACAATGGTTCAAAGTTGGAAGATAAGGTGCAGTTTTTCTGCTGTTTATGACCCTTTAGAATAAGTGAGAGCAGGGGTTTAACAGTTATGGAAAAGGGGCTGCAGTGCTTTTAGAAAATTGAAGGCTGTGGCTGAGGGGTGCCTTTGCATTATTTTGCCCAAATCCTACCAGTGCAATATCCCTTATTTGATGTTTTGGAGCCCATTTTAACCAATGAACAGAACATTCAGGAGACCTTATGCAACAGATGAGCAGTTAGGCTTAAGCCTATGCTGTGGACTACCACTCACCTGATACCCCTTGCCAGAATTCTTCCAGATAACTACCACTGCCCACCTTAGCCCCCTTGGTAGCAATCTGGGTGGGGGAGGGGTGGAATTGTAGCAGTAGTAGCTCTTTATTGTCATGATCATATGGTTGGTGCAAAAACAGAAATTTTAATAAAAAGACCAAAATACAATCATGACATACCAAAAAATAATACAAATAATTAATCAGTAATTAAAACCCTCTAGAGAAAAATTATGTAACAGAACAACAAAATATGCATGTCTAATGGGTAATACAAATAATTACCAGGCCCTTCTCCCCTCTAGAACTCCACCCATTCCATCCTCCTTTTATTACCAAGAGGAGAAGAAAAATTGCAGCTCTATGCATTTTCTTTACATTAGTATTTGCCAAGCTATAAGTAAACTTTTGATCCTGATTCCACCCCCCAGACTTGAAGGGCAACACTCCCGTGAATTGTTGTCGGATATCTAGAGTCAGCATACAGCCATAAAGATAATGCCCCAGATTGTCCACATGCTGGCCACAGTCACAAAGCCTTTGGGCATAAGGAATTCCTCTCAGCCGCCCATCTAAAACTGTTGAGTCCATAAGCTGAAATCTGACCAACGTAAGCGCTTTTCTCAAAATAAAGCTGAGAATGGAACATAAATATGGTTCCAATTGGTATATGGATTTAAGAATCCCACTACTGATATGGCCATTTGAGAAATGCCCTGCTGCTTATATATGTCTGCAATTCGCAGACCAAGAAATCTTTTTACTTGCCCTACGGGGAGCCCCCTCAGTGCCTCAAGGGAGAAACCAATTGTACCCAAAAGATTAATAAAGCGAGACCGCCATACAAACTTACACTTAAGGCCTTCCTGTTCCTCCCAACAGGCATACGTAAGACTCTCTTTGGGCATATTCATTAATCTTACACCAAAGTTACAAATGGAGACTTGACCCTTGGCTATCACAGGGAGAATACCTGTTTCTGCCCTCATAAGATGTACCGGGGAATAGCTAGGTACCCCCCAAATCCATCTTAGGATTTTATAATGCACCACCTCCAGGGGGACTGCTTCAAATCCCCATAACTCCGCCCCATAGAGAATTTGGGAGATTAATTTGTGACTGAGAAGGCGGAGAATATTTTAGTTTTATCATAGTTAATTTTTAGCATTTCTTCTTGACAATATGCACTTAATACTACCAGGGACCGTCACATCCCATTTTCAGCAACAGACAGCAACACCATGTCATCTGCATATAACAAAATCAGGAGAGCCCTTCTACCTATCTTTGGTGGGAAAGTCAGCTCCTCTCAATAAATGTCTACTATGTTATTTATATAGAATTTAAAGAGGAAGGGGGCAAGCACACACCCCTGCTTTACCCCCGCAAGGACTGGGATGTCTTTGGATAAAGTCCCTTCCCATGACACCCTTACTCTTACTAGGGGTATTTTCAGACGTTACGAGATCACAGTCAACCACAGTGAACCATAGTCAATTTCGCTGTGGGGCCAAAGCGCCCTGAACGTCTGTTTGGCGGCCGCCAGATGTTCACCACGGCTGATTCCCACATGGGGTCAATTTCAACCACGCTTCCCAGGCTCCCCGCGGGACGAGCTCCGAAAGCGTGGTCAAAGTGATTCCCGGAGGGAAGCAATGAAAAGTAACATCTGGCTGATGATCACGACTCAGAATCTCCGGTGGGATTCCAGGCCATGGTCAAAGCGACTGGGTGCTGCAGCAGCATTGGCCGTGGTGCCTGCCCGTCTCCCCAGAGGGAGCGGGGCCGTGCGACCGCACGTTGCACCGCACGGCCCCGCCCCCTCCCCGATTCCCCACCGGGATCAGCCGGCATGTCTATCTGGGCCAGTTTTTTTCCACTGGGGGTGGTGGTTATTTCATTCACCCCCGCCGGGGATTCACTGGGGGTGATTTCAGATGTGACGATATCACAGTGAACCATGCTCAATTCTGCATGGTGGCTGTGATAGCATCACGTCTGTTGGGGGAAACGGATGTTTCCCCCAGATGTTACCATGGCTGGGGATTGCATTCGACACGTGAGAAGCCGTAGCGGGGGGACTGGAGGCCGCCGTGTGTCGAATGCAATCCCATGCCGGGGTGAACCCCGGCATCACGTCTGGTCGGGCGCCATGGCCCGGGATCACCGGCGGGACCCCGGGCCTTGGCGAATCTGGCCCGACGCGGCGGCCTCATTGGCCCCGCCGCCCGCCCGTCTCCCCGGAGGGCGGGCGGCAGGAGCGTGGAGGGGCGGGCCGTGCGGCCGCACGTTGCGCTGCGCGGCCCCACCCCCTCCCAGATTCCCCACCGGGATCCCCCCAGCACGTCTGTTGCAGTGTTACGGGGTGACCCTGGCGGGGAATGACTAGGGTGATTTCGGTACGGGGCCAATGGGCCCCGTTACATCTGAAATCACCCTGGGACAAATCAGGCCAGCATAACATCTGAAAATAACCAATGAGTGTAACTCCCGCACCAAAAACAGAAGGTGTCTATCCAAATTTGTGGATTCCAACTTTGCCCAAAGGTGATCCCGGCGAATAGAGTCAAAGGTCGCTTTAAGGTCTACAAAGGCAGCAAAGAGGTTGCTTTTCCTAATGTAGGTATACTTCTTTATCAGATGTTCTAAGACAAAGCAATGATCTATAGTGGCTCAGTCTGATAGAAAACCTGCCTGTTCTTCATGAAAAATTTGCTCCTTTTCTGCTCATGCTTCCAGTTTTGCCAACAGAAATTTGGCATATAGCTTAGCAATCACATCCAATAAGCTGATAGGTCTGTAATTCTCTGGGTTATCCTTCAAACCTTTTTTATAAACAGGAACCACAATACTGTAGTTCCAACCAATGGGGAATCTCCCCATAGCATTAATACCATCAAACAATCCAGAGATAACCAGAACCCACCAGTCTATATTAATTCTGAAGACTTCCCCTGGAATCCCATCTTCTCCAGGAGCCTTCCTCAGAGGGAGAGAAGCTATAAGATTGTATATTTCATTTTGGTCCACTGGATGCCAAGAAGGGCAATCTGACAGAGAGAGTTCAATTAGTGGGGAGAATTTCCCTTCCCTCTTAGCAAAAATACCCCGATAATAATTCTGCCAAATCTGTGCAGGGATTCCCGAGTCCATCGTGGATCGGTTACCCCCCAACCCAAATTTGACTAGGTGCCAGAAAGTAGTACTATCTTTCTGTTCAACCGCCATTCCCAATCTTTCCCATTGCTTTACCCGATAATCCTTTTTCTTACCCTTAATCTTTCTCCTGTACCTAGCCCTAACCTCCCTCAGTTTACACAGGTTTTGCCAGGCAGGATTAACTTTCATGGCTCATGCTACCGAATTAACCGTAGACTTAAGGAATCAACATTCTTTGTCAAACCATACAACTCCCCAGGGGCCACCCTCTTTATATTGGGCAGAGCCCAGATTCGGGTGGAACTGCTGATGCCCTCCTCCCTCTCCCTCCCTACATACCTCTGGCTCAGGTCCCCCACTGCTTGTTCCATGCTGCTTCTGCCATGGCTGAAACCATTTTTCCTGACTGGCATGTGGGGCCTACACTTCTCAGCATGCCAGACAGGAAACATGGATGCCACACTGCACAGAAGCTGGGACCACCACCATGTTTCCTAGTCTGCCATGCTGGGACATGTAGTCCCAGTATGACACATAGGAAACATGGTGCCAGCCCCAGTGTGGACACGTGCTGCATTGTAGGCACTTTAAACAGCACAGCAGAGGAGGCAACCTGGTGCTGCACCAGCAATGGCCTAGTGCTTGTGGCATCAGTGGCAAACGTTGGTACTGGTGGTGGAGGTGGAAGCAACAATTCCTTGTTGGGGGAGTGGGGGGAAAGGAGGGAATGGAGGTGGGGGGAGTGACTGAGTGTGTGAGGGGGAGGAGGGAGTGACTGTGGGGGAAAGGGAGGAGTAACAGTGTATGGGGGAGGGATGGGGGAGTGAGTGAGTGCATTGGGGGAGGGGGGAGTGAGTGACTGGGGGGGCAGAGGGTGGAACAATCATCAAAATTTGGGGTGGAAAAAAAATTCTTTTCCCCACATGTTCAAGTAAAAATACTGAATTTTTGACTTTTGGTTTCTGGTGTTTCTGACATTTCATGAGTTGATGATATGCTCCAAAATAAAATGTTGACATTTCAACACTTTCAATGTTTTGAAAACAACAAAAAAAGAGGAAAATTTCAAAGAATAGTGAAAATGCGCAAAAAAAAATTGAGTTTAAAAAACAAATGTTAATCAACAAAATTTCATTTTGATGGAACAAAATATTTCAAACAGGCTCTGGTCAGAACCCCAGTGGGACTGCATTGTACCATTTGTAGATTACATCTTGATCCTAAATTATTTAGAGTATATTTTACTTATCTTTCTAGCTGCCTGGGGCCACAAGATCATATTGCGTTCATAAAATGGGTTTACACAGCAAAGTCTTGGAAGCCCCTGGTTTGGAGTCTGAAAAGGTTTTGCTCCAATTAGTAAATTTAGGACCATTTCTGACAAATAGTCAAGTATCTCTCTTATTAATTCTTCTTCATTGACAACCCACTCATAGAGTTAGTTTCTCTTAGGGGTGGGAATACCGGTAAATCCGGAATCCGATAATGCCGGTACTGGGCGTACCGGCATTATCGGATTCGACCCGGTAAATCCGGTCCGGGTACCGGATTCCGGGTACCGGATTTTTTTACATTGCAGCCATTTAAAAATGGCTGCAATGTAAAAACTTAAAGCCCCACCAAAAAAGTTAAAAAAAACAAACCCTCCCCGAGTCCAGGCTGCGCGGGTGGAAGGGGGGACACCCCCCACCCACCCTGCCCAGCCTGGATTTTTGTTTAAAAAAAGACTCAGAGGCGAGCCCACCCCCCAGCACCAGCGGCCGCGGCGTCCCCGCAGCCGCCGGTAAGTATGACCCGATCCCTGGGGGGGGTGTTTAACACCCCCCCAACCCCCCAGGGATCACCCCTACTAAAGTTCAGTGCTTGCTTACCTTGCGGAGCTCCGGCGGCGGCGGCGGGCGGTCCGGCGGCCTCAGCGCCGGCTGTGGCTGCCGGCGTCAGAGACGCTCTAGGCCTTCCGGGGAAACCCGGAAGTTCCCCGGAAGGCCTAGAGCGTCTCTGACGCCGGCAGCCACAGCCGGCGCTGAGGCCGCCGGACCGCCCGCCGCCGCCGCCGGAGCTCCGCAAGGTAAGCAAGCACTGAACTTTAGTAGGGGTGATCCCTGGGGGGTTGGGGGGGTGTTAAACCCCCCCCCCAGGGATCGGGTCATACTTACCGGCGGCTGCGGGGACGCCGCGGCCGCTGGTGCTGGGGGGTGGGCTCGCCTCTGAGTCTTTTTTTAAACAAAAATCCAGGCTGGGCAGGGTGGGTGGGGGGTGTCCCCCCTTCCACCCACGCAGCCTGGGAGGGGGAGGGGGGAGGAATTAATTTATTTCATTGATTTCAATGGGGACACAGTGCCCCATTGAAATCAATGAAATAAAACCGGTACCGGTATACCGGATTTAATCCGGGAATTCGGTTCTTTGAGAACTGGTAACCGGTAAATCCGGTAACCGGTAATACCCCGGGCTCCCACCCCTAGTTTCTCTACTTCACCCCAAGCTTGATGTCAGAGAGAGAGAAAAAAGGTCTAAACCTGATGTGACTCATCAAGTCCATAAAGTTGGCTGGGTGCAGAATGAGATAAAAATCAATCCTACTTGTTTGTATGTGTTCACTCCCCTGAGCTACCAGATGAGACCCATACAAGTGTTTTTAATGGAAAAAATTGATCAGGTATAATTGAAGAGTTGAGGTATGAGAGAACACAACCACCTTTGTTATTGGTAAATCCCAATCTGCCTAATTCATCATCTGCAGAGAGCCCTGTTCTACTTAGGGCACTGGTCCACAATGATCTGGACCTTCCACCTCCTTAGAGTCTCCCTTAAGCACCCCTGCGCTCAACTTCTATGCAACCCTTGAAGCTAATTTTAAAGTGGCCCATGGAAGGGAAAAGGTTCCCCACCGTTGCTCTACACTATTTATTCTGAATGGCAGGGCACACTACCCCCATTTTGCAGGGCACCCTACCTCCATATGGGAAAGGAGGCCCAGAGAGACTGGGTGATATCAGCAAGGCAAGACAAGGAGTCAGTGACAGTCAGAACTTGAACTTCAGTCTGCTGACTCACATGTATGTCTTATGTTTAATACTGCTACATATCTATGCTGCTCAGCATTACAGTGCATGGTAGCAAAAGGAATTTAAAGCATTGCATTGGTTCAGTGGAGGATCAGGCAAGTGAGTTTTTGGATTGTGCCAAAAGTAAAAACCATCTTAGCCAATAGCTGGATTTATGGTGGCAAGTACCTGAACCGCAATGCAGAACTGGTACTAAGTAATAAAGGGAGCAGAGCTTTCATTTCCTCGTGTGCTTCCTCCACCTGCAGTGTTGGTTGGCAACTGAGATTTTACGGTGAGTCTTGTAGCCAAGCTCAGTGATGCCTTAATGGGGCTTCTGCCCTCACTCAGGGAAATGAGGAATAGCTTGCCTTGTATTAAAAAAAGACAACTCCCTAAGTTCACTTCCTGTAGCAAAGAGCCTGAAGATGTGACTGTGAGATACTCTAAAGAGACAGTAAACAACAGACACATAATTCTCATTCTCTTATTTTAAATCTTAGGCCAAACTCATGATTTTTGGAAGGGACAGACTTGAGAAGTTAGAAAAATTATGCTTTATGAGACTGCAAAAGTAAATAAAGTTTCACTTACCTTAAGTTAATATATTTATTTGGATTTAAACTCTACCTTATCTCCAAAGCTTCAGGGTAACTGTAGCAGGGTGACTGTAGCAGGGGGCCCACTCAGGGTATTAATACTATATTGTTTATTCTTCTATAACGTCATCTCATTCTTCACATATACATAAGTCTCTATATCCCAATGAGATCAATCCTGGCCAGGTAGCAATCCTCTGGCTGGTCACCGCACAACTCACTCCCCATTCAGGAACCAGTCTCTTCAGGTCAGCACTCCAAGGTTAACACTTAAGGTCTTCCACTCCATGGCCTCCTTCAGCTCGGAGCAGAGATGTTTTCTCCTTGACATCCAGGAAGCTTTTCCTTCTTCCTCTTCTTCTCTTTATATCCCAGGAGTGGGCGTGGCTTCAAGCCCACTCTGCTAGTCTTAAATGGCCTGTAGCCTTAATGTGGCTCCACTCTGCCACCGTGACTTACACACATTTGTAAAAAACCCATACATTTCTTTTAAAACCCCAAGCAAAAAAACTCATAAAACAATAAGACACATACTCAACTCACCCTAAACCAAAATATGAATAGGACAGACACCAGTGTAGTCTCCCTGAATCACCCCTGCACCCAACTTCTATGAAGCCATTGCAACTTGTCTTAATTTCCAAAGCGGCCCCAGGAAGGAGAAAAATTTCCTACCATTGCTCTACCCTATGTATTCTGCAAAGCAGGGCACGTTGTCCCCATTTGACAGATAAGGGAAATGAGGGCCAGAGACACTGCATGATATTGGCAAGGCCAGACAAAAAGTCTGTGATACACCCAGAACATGAATTTGGGTTTGCTGGCTCCCACAAACATCTTTATAATTAATTCTGCAACATACCTATGCTGTTAAAGGAACTTACCGCATTGTGTGGATTCTCAACGAAAACAATTGAAATTGAAATTTCATGAAGAAAAACCAGTTTAACACATACATTAAGGCTCATACAATTTCACTCAAGCACTGAAAAGCAAGTTGCAATTGTAAGTTAAGGCTCACGGCTCAATATCCATGCCATGTAAGCAGTGAAGTCGTACACTGTCACATATTGTGGATGCTCAAATTAGCCTCCAGACAGCCACACTTTGCCTTACTCTTTCACTCTTCTCATGCAGGTTGGATGCAACAATGACACTGCCAGACAGGAAGGGGTGATTTGTGCCTTAACTTCCATGCCATAAAATCAGTAAAATAACATCAACACTGACACAGACTTGATTTTGACATTACTCTTCCAAGCAAACTAATCCAATTTAGTTGGAGTAGTAAGGTACAAAATGCCTCCAGCCCTCATATACTATATGATTCATTCAGTGATCTCTGGCATAAGCAATCCCAACCCCCTGCTCACTATTCCTGAAAACAGAATTCCCCATTGGCCATCCTCCTCTAGGCCCAGTGTGTTCATGTACCCCATTGCTCCACTGTCACCCGAGGACACCTCAATTTTTCATGCCATTACCCATCCAGGCTCATTCCATTGCCCCTACAGTGTCACCCCATTTACCCATTGCCCCTTACTACACCATCCCCAGAGTTCTCCAGTGTACTTCATTGCATCTGTCCCATTCCTTGCCATTTCTTTACTGCTTACATGGCACAGATATTAAGACATGTGCCTTAACTTACAATTTCTATGCTTTTTAGTGTTTGGGTGAATGTGTATGCACCTTAATGTAATAATAATAATAATTTATTTGCAGCAAAAAGCCAATAAATTGACACAACAACAGATAAAATCCAAAACATTCAAAACAGAACAAAGATCACAACCATACTAGAGTATGAAACATTTTAACAACAATATATAAGCATTAGCAACCTCAAGGAAAAGTAAACAAAAAAGAAAATGTGCCATCACTCAAGTATCATCCCCCACGGGTTGCTTGAACTGGAGAAATAACGTACACAAGTTTAGAGCCTCAGTCAAAAACCATGCAACGACTGCTGTGATAGATGAATCTACATCTGCCAAAGCCAAAATACATAAATTATGCTCTGTACGACCAGGGAATTTCTGAAGAAAGGTGGCAAGATATTTTAAGCGGATTGCATCATATAGATGACACTGGAGCAGTATATGGGAGACAGATTCTACATGTTGACAGTCAAAAGGGCAAATACGTTCTGAAAAGGCAACTGCGTGAAAATGACCCTCTAATACTGCAGTAGGAAGAGCATTTACTCAGGCACATAGAAATAGATATTTGCCCCTCTGTGGGATAGATGCCAACAAATAAGCAGCTGTACCAGGTCTAGGCTTAATAAAAGGAAGATAATCCACCAGATGGTGTGAAATACGAATTGCTGCCATCTCCTCCTGAAATTCCCTATCCTCCATTCTAAGAGCTAGTTCTTTTAGCACCACTGCCGGCTCCTTTCCAGACCAATAATCTGGGTGGAACCCCAGCTGCCGCAGGAAGAGGTCGACAGCCTTCTGACATGGCCTCTTGAAGGTATCTTTGGCCCAGAAGGGCATCAACCCCTTACCAGGAGTTTTAGTCAGCTTGACCCATAATCGCAAAACAGCAATCCAGGCCATAGTCGATCTCCTAACCGGACCTACCTCCTGTGTAATAGCTGCAAAAGACGTGGCACTAGGGATCCTCAACAAACGCTGGAAGAAGCGTGCTTGAAGACTGTCAAGCTTCCCCAGCTTCGTTATAATGAAGGGGGTCCAGACCTCAGTCCCAAAAAGCAGCTGCGCCCGCACTCTGATGTTCAAGACTTTAATTACAGGGAATAACGCCCTCCTTCCAGAGTTGCTGAAAAGTCTGCCTAGGGATACAAGGGAACCCCTTGCACCTTAATGTATGTATTACCCCAAAAGGGTTTTTCTTCATGGAATTTTATTATCTAGGGACCCAGTTACTAACCCCATACATGATCCATCACCATAATGGCATTATCCTGATAAGTGAGAGAGAATAATTAAACCATTTGTGTTGTTCATATATTCCCCCACCCACCCAACCATGAAAGTCATTTTAAATTAGCAGCCATTGGAATTATCTGTCATAAAGATGAGAGAAAACAGAAGCTTTTTTTTTTCTCTCAGTCAGCAGTTGATGGCATTTCCTGTGTATAAATTCCATAAAGGAAAGTGGAAACTTACCAACAGGCTATTCAACATAGAATAACTACATAAAGGCCCTCATCCAAGGTCTGTGAACACAGACTGACCCTACCCTATATATGTGCACACACTATACATGCACATGGTGCCAGAGATGAAGACCTCCAGTGTCTGACTGTGCTACCACCCAGCTAAGGGAAAAGCAGGGATGTGGCAGCAGACGTAGCTGGTGGTATGGTCAGTGACAGCGGACTTTGTCTCTAGCACCGTGTACATGCATAGTATGCACATACGTGCAGGGTAGGCTCAGTGCGCATGTGCATGGAGCTTGGTTCGGAGCCAAAATGTATATTTCATGAATGGTAAAAAAATTGTTCAAATTGTAATACAGCATGCACAATAGTTTTCACGGTAACCTGGAGCTTTTTTTGAGCAGTTAACACAAGTGAGGTAAACTCAAGTGATAAACACCAATTTATAGGGGGAGAACAGATATACAAAACCAAAATCATATCTGCAATCAGCCTGAAATGTTGATATATGGCTGGTGGGAGTGGCTTGTGTATGTATGCATGCATCCCAATCTATATATAAAACCAATCATTCATTTTCTGTTTTACTGAGACTGCAGCCTATTTGTGGAGTCTGCATATGAAAACACAATCTAAAAATAAAATAAAAAATCTCTTCCTTACCAAGATATATAAGTCAAAAATGTACTTTTTAAATTGCTTGTTTCAGAAGATCAGTGCATTACAAGAATGTGTTTTAAAAGGCTCCTGATCTTTCTCTCCATTGGATAAAAACTATTCATCGACAGAAGGCAAGTAGTAATCAAGGCCTAACCTATTTTAAAGAGTCAAATTGTGCAAGCTGCCAACCTCTGCCTCACTTTCTCCTTTGTGATATACATGCTCTTTTGATTTGCTATTTGCCAGCTGAGGTTTCTCTGTAAAAACACAAAATTTCAAACAATGACATTTCTTAAAATATAGGGGAGATGGCTAAAGTACCTACAATATAGTTATATAATAAAATGTTCCTGGACATGTAAACAGGGACTAACATGCTACTTCTTACTTAAATAATTTATCAGTCCCTGGTTAGCTTTCTTGCACAGTTGCACAGTGGATTTAAGTAACTGTCGGCCTGAAGTGAAATATCTTCATACTTTGTATTTAAGAGGACAAATATTTAATGAGTGTAATACTGGAGTATCAAGCTATTGATCTGGCAGTGCAAATATTTGATAAAGATGAACTTTCATGCAGCAATAATTTGGATGAAGTAAATAAATAGTTTAATGGAAACCAAATTGTATTTCTTTACCATACAGCTGCTTATATCTTTATTATAGAAAGGGTGGGGAACTTTCTTTCTCCCATGGGCCACTTTGAAAATTTGTTCAATCTATTTGGGTCATCCAGGAGTAGGGCTGATGTGGCAGCAGCTGTTACTGCACCGCAATTCCATTCCTAAACTTCGGCATCCCACGTTGC
>QEPC01004588.1:2417079-2430539 GCA_003113815.1 Sphenodon punctatus | reverse complement strand
GTGGCTAATAGCTGCTTACGGACCTATCATCCAGAAACTTGGCCAACCCTTTCTTAAACCCAGCTATACTACTGGCCTAGAGCACATCTGACAACAAATTCCACAATGTTATTGTGTGTTGAGTAAAAAAAATACTCTTATTTGTTTTAAATCTGATACTCATTACTTTCATGGATTGTCCCCTAGTTCTAGTACTATTTGAGAGGGTAAATAACCATTCCCTATTAACTTGTTCCACACATTCATGATTTTATAAACCTCTGTCATATCCCCTCTCAGTCGTCTCTTCTCCAAGTTGAAGAGCTCCAACCTATCTAGCCTCTCTTCATAGGGGAGCTGTTTCATATCCCTTATCATTTTTGTTGCCCTTCTCTATATCTTTTCTATTTCTCCTATATCTTTTTGGAGATGGGGTGACCAGAACTGCACACACTATTCAAGGTGCAGTCACACCATAGATTTATATAGTGGCATTATGATCTTTTCAGTTTTATTCTTAATCTCATTACAAATAATTTTTAACGTTCTGTTTGCTTTTTTGAGTGGTAACTTCTAATTTAGAACCCAACATCGTGTACATAAAGTTTGGATTGTTTTTCCCTATGTGCACCACTTTGCACTTTTCCACATTAAATTTCATCTCCATTTAGAACCCCAGTCACAGGGTAATTTCAGACGTTACGAAAACGCCTTTCATGACAGTGGATCCCATGTGGTAGTGGTGTTTCCGGGAACGTCTGTTTGGTCCCAGCCAGATGTTCACTCCTGGCTGGGATCAAGCTTGACCACGGTTCTTGACCTCCGGCCTGCCGGAGGTCAAGAACCGTGGTTAGAGTGGCCACGATCTGGGACGGGGCCGGCTATGATGGCACTGCACATCTGTTCGCCAGACCTGTCCCTGAATCAGGTCGCAACCACGGGAAGGGGTCAGGCGCAGCGGCCTCATTGGCTGCTGTGTCTGCCCGTCTCCCCGTTGGCTGTGCTGCGCAGCCCCGCTCCCTCCCCACACAGCCCTGCCCCCTCCCCGAACCCCATCAGGGAATAGGCCAGCACATCTAAAGGATGGCCTGCCTGATCACGGACCGGGAAACATTAGTTTCAATGGTTACATCCTCTGTCACAATGCTGCAGGATGCGATTGTGATGATAATTGGCAAGCTTGGATGTGTAAACTATGTCTCTTGATTGCTGGGATGCTATCCCCAAAGTCCCAGTTATGTCCCTTCTATGCCTGCCTCAGGGCCGCCCCTATGCATACCTCAAAGCCACTACTGATTGGTCCTGTAAAGCTGGAAGCATGCAGTAATTGCCCAGTGAATGTGTTTGAGTCTTTTGGATTGCTAGACATCCTCCCTCCTACAGCCTCCCTCCCCCGGTCATGCATGATGCCTGCCTCTGACTGACACTGCATTTGCTGCTATTTATCTCAATAATGGTTTTCAAAAGGGACAACTTCAATTGCTTATAAAATTGGGTACCTTTATCGAATTGTCCTTTAGTTTAGCAGAGATGACAGGGAAGGTATGTGATACATTTCTGCCAAATGTCCTGTAAACAGGATGGAATATACAAATGCTACAGCTGGAAACGTATTTTCAAGTTAATGTCTATACCACTGGTACTCTTTATCCAATCTTTCTGAAAATTGGCAGGATTTTTAAGCTTGTGGGGGGACATAGTACTTCCAGGTTCCATGCAAGTAGGACAGAAGATAAAAAATATGTAGCCATGAATATGTATGGAGCTTTTTTTAAAAAAATCACAACATCCAATTGCTTCTTAAATTGGTTCCCTTTACCTAATCCTTTTGAAACTTGGTACACTTAGTGCCCTCTATTGGGGGCAAAAGTTTCCCAAGGTTTATCAGAATTGAATAATAAATGCAAAAGCTATAGCTGGAAATACATTTTTCAGTTTTTCCCCTTTATTTCAAAAACAAAATGTTGTTTTCATTTCTATTTTCATTATTATTATTTGCCATTTTAGTTATTGCAATAACAAAAATGAAAATGACAATTTTCATTATTGTTATTGTAATAACAAAAACGACATGCACACCGATGTGCCCCCTTTTCACCCTGGTCATCTAATGGCTCAACTGACTTTCTAGCAGGTCTCTTGCTTCTGATGTACTTTTACAAGTTTTTATTATTAGTTTTTGCCTCTTTAGTGAGTCGCTCTTCATTTTTCCTCTTGGCTTGTCTTATGAATATTTTACATATAATTTGCCAGTGCTAATGCTCTTTCCTATTTTTCTCATTAGAACTAGCTTCCCATTTTTTAAAGGATGTCTTTTTTGCTCTAATAGCCTCCTTCGCATCACCATTTAGCCACGTTGGAAGGCATCTGATCCCCTTGCTACCTTTTTTAGCCTGTGGAATACATTTAATTTGAGCTTCCAAGATGGTGTTTTTGAATAGTCTCTACACCTCGTGCAGATATTATCCTTGTCACTGCTCCTTTTAGATTCCTTCTAACTAGTGTCCTCCTTTTATCAGTCTCCCTTTTTAAAACTAAAAGTTACTGCAGTATGTTTATTTACCAGTCTCCTTCAAGTAATTATGTCAAATTTGGTTTTATTGTGATCACTGTTTCCTAGTGGTTCCACCACTGTTCACCCCTTACCTCTCGTCCTGTGCTCCATTAAGGACAAGATCCAAAGTAGCTCCTCCTCTCGGTTCCAGGACCAGCTTCTCCAAGAAGCAGTCATTCATGGCATCTAGAAATTTTACCTCCATATCATGCTCCATATCCACCCAGTCAATATAAGGATAATTGAAACCACCCATTATTATTATGTTACTGACTCATAATCAGTCTCAACTTCCTGGTAAGGAGAACAATAGTATAGCTGCATTGCTATATGCTTCCCCATTACGCATGGAATTTGTGTCTATAGAGATTCCAGTTCCCTTCCTATAAAATTTTAATTCTACTTTACTCAATGCTGTCTTTGGGTGTTTTTACAAGTGATGGCACTAAGCGCTGCCACATTTTGATCCTGCCCGGGGTGAGAGCCCTCACCCTGAGCAGGCGCACACCCCACTGCAGAACAAAAGTGACAGCGGCAGGAGCTGTGGAGGGGGCAGGGAGAGGGCAGAGGGATGTGCGGACATGGTCCGCATGGCCCCACCCCCCATGCTGCTCAGTGCAGCCTGGCCCCCTCCCTGACAGGAGGCTATGAGGCTGCTGCGCCCACCCATAAAAGCTCCAGCCACCGGACAGAGTTAGGTAGAGCGGGCCATCAGACGGGATGGCCTGCTCTATCACAGTCCAGGGATGGCTACCCCAGACCGTGGCAGGGATAACTCCGGGATGGCTGCTGGCAGGGAACCCAGTGCACAACCCGGAGTTAATCCTGCCACAGTCTGGGGTATATTTGTTCCTGTCCGCAGCAAACAACTGGCTGGCGGGAACAAACGTGACACTACCACGGGTGGCCACGCCGGGTTAAGCGTGGCTACCCATGGTAGCATCACCTTTGAAAATACCCTTTAACATATAGAACCACCACACTACCAGCTCAATCTACTCTGTCATTTCAATATATTTTGTACCTCGGTATTACTGTGTCCCATTGGTTACCCTCATTTCACTGGGTCTTAGTGAAAATCTAGACATCATAGGCATCTCATAGTGCCATACACTCCAGTTCTCCCATCTTACTTTTTAGTCTTCTAGCATTTGCATATAGACACTTAATTGTATTATTTTTATTTTTATTCTTATTCTGTTCATTATATATAACTGGTTCAAGTATTTTGGAATCATTTATACTTGCACTCCTTTTTAATTTTTAGCACCAGCATTCTGCTTAAGGTGAAGCCCATCCCGTTGGTATAGCCCCCCCTCCCCAAAGGCTCCCCATTTCCTAATGATAGGGATGTGCGAACAGAATGCAGTTCTGATGTTCGGTTGGGGAACCAAGTTCGGGTTCAGTCGTTTGGTCAGGAAACCGAGTTTGGATTCGGTGGTTCGCTTTGGCGGCATTCGGTTTGGCCGAACGTTCAGCGGAGTTAGGTATCGGTATCGTTTTTGTATTTTTATTATTTATTTATTCAAATTTGTACTATAATTATATATATATATATATACATACACATACACACACACACACACACACACTAACTCTAACTGCTATTAACTATTCTAAAACCTACGGAACTAAATGGATTATCTAATACCTACAACGACCTAGTGCTTCAAACACACTATAAAATATTAAAACTGAATCACTACACACTATCTCTATCCATCTCTATAACTAAGCTAACTCCTAAAACTATCGATATCTATAGTAACTGTATCTATCTATCTATCTATCTTACTCAGGGGTGGACACAGGCAGCTCACACCAAACAACACAGGGAGGGGTACAAAACTGAAATGTAATCCTACTCTAAATAAATCCAAAAACAGGGGAAGGGAGGAGGGGAGGATTCAATGGAGGGTAGGGAGAAAGAACACAGTGATGGGTAAAAAATAAAAACACCTAAATCTATCTAATCTAATTTAAATAAATGATACTAGGGAGGTAAATGTGTGGGATAGGTGAAATAGGAGGAGGATGGTAATGGATTAGGAACACAAACTGCTAGGAGAGGGATACTTCTGAAAATGCCTGCTGCCAGGAACAGTGGCTACTAGCTCAGAAGGTGTTGGAAGGGGGAGGAGGGCAATGATTTTTCTTACTTGCTGCACCCGCCTTACCACAAGTCCCATTGGCTCTGTGCAGTCTAGCCGCGCCCCCCATCCCCCATTTCCAATCGCAGACTGCAAAGCCAGTGGTCGGAGGAGAAAAGGGATGGTTATTGGGCAGGCTGGCTGCTACTCCAAGCCTTTCCACCCCTGGTGTCAGGAAGTCTGCTCCTCAGCTGATTCCCCCTCCCTGGGCCTTCCAGTCACGTTTTCCCTGCTTGAACTAATCCGAACTCACCCGAACACGGCCGAACTTTTCAGTCGTTCAGAGTTAGGATTGAGTTCAGTTCGGTCTGTTCAGGTTCGGTCATTCAGTTTGGCTGTCCGAACGGACGGAGTTCAGGCTAAACTCCGAACTTTCGAACCACGTTCGCACATCCCTACCTAATGAAACTAAAGCCCTCCTCCCTGCACCATTGTCTCATCCATGCATTGAGACTCTGGAGTTCAGTCTGCTGCTGGAGTCCTGCATGTGGAACCAGAAGCATTTCTGAGAATGCTACCTTGGAAGTTCTGGACTTCAGTCTCCTACCTGGAAGCCTATATTTAGCCTCCAGAACTTTCTCCCTACATTTTCCTAACTGATTGTAGTACCCACATGTAGCACGACAGCTGGCTCCTCCCCAGTCCTCTTTACAATTCTGTCTTGGTGGCATGTGAGGTCTGCAACCTTCACACCAGACAGGCAATTTACTATACGGTCCTTACAGCCACCAGTAACGCAGCTATTTATATTTCTAATAATCAGAATCACCAACTACCGTGAACATCCTATTCCCTCCCCCCATGGCACACACCCCTGGAGATGTATTCTGAATGGAAGAGGATAACACATAGCCTTGAAGGCATGTTCCAGCTATGGGGTCACTTCCTGCCATTCCAGTCTAATGCACCCCTTCCTTTAGATCTTGCTCCTTCAAAGAAGCACAGAGGCTGCCAGAGTGGAGATGGGACTGCTTTACTAAGTCGCTGAAGGAATCCTCTACATACCTCTCTGCCTCAGCTCCTCCAGCTCTGCCACTCTAGCCTTCAGAGAACACACACACCATTTCCTTAACGTATATATAACCAAAGAAAAGTACTCTACTAGGGATGTAGATAAATAGCAAATTTCTTCCTGTAGATCAGAGGTGAGGGAACCTTTTATCTCCCAGGGATCACTTTGAAAACTACTATAAACTTTGAGGGTCACATACAAGTTGGGGGCGGGAGTGCTTAAACTGGGGTGTACTAAAGGAAGAGGTTAAGATCCAGATTATGGATCTGTAGTATGTTCCTATTCTTTTGCATGACCTCATCTCTGTTCCCTTACCCTGAACTCAAATTTTCATTGCTTAGGGGATGAACTTGATCCAGGGGGAACAGATTAAGGAACTGGAAAGGGGCCAACAAAAACTTGCCATCAGCCACATCTGGCCCCTGTGCCTGAGGTTCCCCACCCCTCCTGTAGATACATACCTAGTGCTCTTATAACAAGCAGCATGAATCCAATAGAAGGACTTTTTTTGTAAGAGGTTTTTTTTAAAAAAACTAATAGATGGAGGCACAATAGTCCAGTTGATATCTTTTATTGGACCAACCTCTGTTGCTGAGAATATACAAGCTTTTGGGCCTGAGGAAGGACCCTTAACAGCAGAAGTTGGTCCAATAAAATATATCATCTGAGCTATAAAGTAATGAGTATTTTCAATATAGTCTCCTCAATTGTGTGCACTCTCTCTGATGAATTATTACGCCCACCCTGGTAACTGTTGGTATGTTTTCTATCCATTTGTGCACTGAAGTTCAACTCTTCCCTGGAGTATCTCAATTTGGTAGGAGTAGCTCTTTTCAGTTGTCTTTTAGGAAAAAACTGATGAAATTCCTGACGCTTGCCTTTAACTTGGGGCTTCTTTTCCTGTATTCCAAGGTACCATTAAATTTTTGAGTAAGGGAGCATTGCATTCTGGGCCTCTGAGGTTTCCCTATGGGGCTGGAATATAGAAACTGAGTTTTTTTCTTTTTTAGGATATTGTGATATTTTCTTGTGTGTTGTGTTACATGTTCTATGTGTTTGTATGTTGGCAATGGCCTACGACCATGCAATATAAACATGTATATATATGTTGTCTTTTAGGAAAAAACTGATGTCAGATAAATTCATACAATCGGAACCCTCCTCTTTAAACATCCGTTGTTTTTGTTTTGTTTTTAATTATCTGTGGCTGAGATTCTTCTGAACCACTTGTTACAACCTATTTTTAAAAATGAATTCGTCTCTTGGGAACCTCTAAGTTTCACTGAAAGTGAGTGGGACGGTCTCCTAATTCACTTTGATTCCTTTGAAAATCCCATTCTATTTTCAGTAGTACCTGGTAACCTGTAAACATATAGACAATCCTGCTTCCTAGCAACGTAGCACCCACATTGTGGCAGGTGATTTCTCTCCAGAAAAGAAGAAGTTATCTGTCTCTCAGGTAACCCACAATTTGCTAACCTCCTGTAGATTGTTTCTGTGGGTCAAGTCAAAAACATTTCACTGTGCTGGAAAGGTCAAAGAGCAGAATGAAAAAAATGTAATAGTAAAAAATATTTCCCCATTATTTATATAAAATCCATGTTAAGCTTCCATCTGGAATGCTGTGTTCTATTCTAGCAACCTCTCAAGAAAACAAACAAACAAACATGTCATGAATATAGGAGGGATCCAGTGGCAGAAGACAAACAGTGTTTATTTATTTATTTGGATTTATATCCAGCACTTTCCCGCAGCCTCAGGGTACTAATTTATGAACACAAAAATATAAACCCAATACAAATAAATCATATTAAATTTCAATTAAAACTGCTCCCACCCCTACTCTCCAAACTCTATGCCAAAAGCCTGGCCAAATGAAAAGTTAAGGATATACAAGGAGCTGCCTGAGTCAGACCAATGGTCCATCTTAGCCCAGTATTGTCACAACATGACACGGCAGCAGGGTTTCAAAGCCGGGTCTCCGAAAGAGGCCTCACCCAGGTGTGCTGGCCTCTTCTCACCTGCGGGAACCCCTTTAATGGGTGCCCTGTTCCTAAGGGGACCCAAAATGGGGGAGTGCATGCTCCCCTAATAGGGAATTTGGAAGCTCCCCACTCCAGACTCCCTAATATGGAATTTGGAAGCTCACCACGCCAGACTCCTGCGGCTCTATTGCCCATCAATTTGGTGTGGAGTTTCTTCCACAGTGGATTCCATCCTTGTCAAAGTGTACACGGCAATAGTGGAAGACAAGTGTTTCTGAACTGGGCAGTGCAGTTGACTGACCCCGCGGAGGTGATGGAGGGCTTTCAGCATGAGAGGTTTTCTGAATTGTACAGGGACAACTGATGTGAGCAATATCGTCATCATCTGCCATCATCGTAGCAAAAATGACAACTTGAACGGCAAGGGATTCTTTTCTGTGGTTCTCCAGGCCATAGTGGACCACTGTGCCTAGGTCATGGATGATAATAATAATAAATTAATACCCCTCAGAGATCCCTGATGAAATATTTCCAGCAGGATAGCTTTCCGAGCCCTTGGTGGAAGAGGGTGCTGGATGTATTAAGTCATATAGGATTCTTACCCTTCTATCTTCTGAATAAATCTTTTGAAGCCACAAAGGCTGAGATATTTTTACATCTGGAAGACTTAGATAGGCAGGGAGATTTAGCCTCTGTGACAGATTTTCGTTCCCTCAACAATTATTCCTGTTTAGTCCCCCCTAAGGGGACTTTGGCCCCATATTTGTGTTTGTTGTCTTGTTTTAGGGAAAAATACCTCTTTTTGCAGCCAGGGTAAATGCTCTGCTGACAAGGATGCTGGAAGGACGTTTTGCTGCTGTTCCTTTCGGCCAGAGACTTTGCCCTTTTGTTAACTCTGAATTCGAAATGGTAGGGCACATTCTGGTCTGTTGCAGATTATACAAACCCCTGAGAGAATATTGGCTAGCTCAAATTCTGAGGAAGCTCCCTGGTAGAACAGTATTCAAACTAGAAAAATATCTATTGGGAGATGTCTCCCTGGAGATCTCGGCCAGGGTAACAAAAAATTTCTTGCAGGCCTTTGTTATGAGGAATAATTTTCTGCAATTTTGGGTATGCAAATGTTAAAGAACTGGGGATAATAATAATAATTATTATTATTATTATTTTTACATAGCGCCTCCCTGCCATGGCACTTGGAGCGCTTTACAAAGAACAATTTAACACAACTTTTAATCCTGTGCTGGCTGCTGGTCTGGGAAGAACCATGATGCTCACGTCTTCCACCAGTCCCCCTTCTTTGGCCAGGGCCAGTCTTACTGTGGGGCGGTTTGGGGTGACTGCAGTACAATGAACAGCTTAGGTAGAGGGCCACCATCAGACTGGGTATGAAATGGGACGCGCATTTGGTTGAATGCATGTCGCATAATAAGAGTTTGCCCTGAGCAGATAGTGGGCATGTTCTGTACAGGGGCAGAACTGCACCAGGGGAGGCCCCCTGCAGTGAAGCACAGAGCCTCAGTAGGCCTACAGTGGCATGCTGGGACTTCAATGATGTGGGAAAGTGTTTTTGTGCCTCGTGTAGGGTTTGGTATGCATGTGTGCAGTGCTCTGGTCCACACCTGGCACTGAGCTGTGCAAGGGTTTCATTTTTTTCAAAGGGCTGAAAAATACCCCCAAGTTGAACCAGTGTTCAAAGTGCCTTAAATCTTTAACTAGTTCACCCTTACAACAATCTGTGAGGCACACCATTATTGTTCCCATTTTACAGATGGGAAACTGAGGNATTTATTTTTACATAGTGCCTACCTGCCATGGCACTTGGAGCACTTTACATAGAACAATTTAACACAACTTTTAATCCTGTGCTGGCTGCTGGTCTGGGAAGAACCATGATGTTCATGTCTTCCACCAGTCCCCCTTCTTTGGCCAGGGCTGGCCTTACTGTGGGGCGGTTTGGGGTGACTGCCCCAGGCCCCGTTCCGGGGAGGGAGGGGCTTGCACTCAGCCTCCCGGCCACTGTGTCTGTCTCAGTCAGGAAGAGGCAGAGGCTCCGCCTCTCTCTCACTCCCTGGCAACTTCCAGTGGCGGTGGACATGGTGGCAGATTTAATTTGCTGCTGCGGCACCTGGCCTAACCCAGGGAGCCGGCGAACGGGCCTGGCATGGGGCCCAGGCCAGCAGTGGCAGATGGGTTAAGTGCCCCGAAGAATGGCTGGGCTTGGGGATGGGCAGAGGAGAGTTCCCCCCGCACTTCCCTGAGTCCAGGCAGTGCCCCCAGACCGAGTTAGGGTGAACCCTGCCTACCCACTGGTGCCCTGGCTCATGAAGGCCTACATGCTGCCCCCACCACAGAACAAAGGTACTTCAACAGGCAGCTCAGCAGCCAAGCCAGCTTGTCAGGAGGGAAGCTAGATGTACGCAACAGTTTCTATCATGATGTCCATTCCAGTTCCTGGATCCAGGCACCGGATCCAGTTCCTACCCCCAAGCACTGAAAGTGTGACTTCAGGGTAGTGGAGCAGAAAGGGGGACATGCACACAAGGATAGGGGAAAGATCCATGATCTGGATCCATCTCTTCCTGAGCTCACCTCTGACCCCAACAGGGGAGGGAGGGATGAGCGGCAAATGGGTCAAGAAGGACAAGAGGGAGCCAAACCATGGGAAGGAGGATGGGAAGGAGGCAAACAAGGGGCATGGCGAGGGGAGTAACAAATGGGAGCATAGGCAGGAAGTGCAAACAGGGGCAGAGGGGTAGCAAGGGCAGGGGTGAGTGCAAAAGGGAAGGGAGAATGGATAGGGGAGGGTGCAAATGGGGGTAGGTGAAAGGAGTGCAGGCAGGGAAGGGTGCAAACGGGGCAGAAGGGAGCACAGGCAGGGTAGGGTGCAAACAGAGACAGACAGGCAGGGGAGAGTGCAAATGGGACAGAGGTGAACGCAGGCTAGAGTTGCCACCTATGTGTATTTTTCCAGTCCACTTATGAAAAATACATGTTGCAGGACCTGCATTGGTGCTAATTCAGGCCCTGTAACATGTATTTTGCATAAGTGGCCTGGGAAAATATACATAAGTAGCAACCCTAACGCAGGCAGGGGAGGGTGAAAAGGAGGGCACAGGCAAGGGGTGAAAACAGAATGAGCAGAACACTCACCATCATTGCTGCAACTCCAGCCGCTCTGCAATCTTTGGAGAAGGAAAGAGGTAGGGCTTCAGCTCGCTCCTTCCCCTGTTTTAATTTTTCCTGCACTGTCATCAGTTGGGGGCACTGGCTCCATCACCCTTCCAGCCAGGCTGATTGGCTGCAGGGCTCCATAGGGGACTGCAGGGAGTCGCCCAGGCCCCACCTCCAGCCCCTCCCTATGGCTTTACTGCATGGCCATGTTGGGGGGTGATTTGTTTTTTGCCCCTGGGCCCAATCGGTAGCAATCTAAAGTATTAATCTATGAATTTGAAGCAGGAACAATAAAAGTGCTTAAGATGTGTTAATGGCATAATAATAATAAGATTGCACTGCTGATTTTATGTTGATGGATGTTTGAATGTAAAGTGAACTATTAACTAAAGAGAAGTGAAACCTAATGCTCAAGTGTTATGATATGTGTAACTGAAAAGGGAAAGACAAACAGAGAGAGTTTTCTTCTGTAGAAAGAGAAGAGTGTGGCAAAAGTAAACAGACTGAGGTTAAACAAAGAGAGAAAGATGGTAAAACTGCTGAATGCAACTTTTGTTTCTCTGATCAAGTCTAATCTGTCTGTGCTTCACTGTTCTCTCCCGAAAGAGAGAACATTGAGAATTAGAAACAGAAGGGCACTGGAGTTGGTGGTACCAGAGTTGTCCCAGTCAGGGTTCTTAGTCAGTGTGTTATATATAAATTAGTCTCATTCCCCCCACTCTTTGTGGATGACATTTTCTCATCTGTTTGTAGAGGAAGAAGGCACATGCTTGGGGGACTTGTTAGTCCCTTTAGAGATAGGGGGTCATGTTTAAGAACAGGTAAGGGGGAGGATGTTGGAAGAAGAAGGAAAAGGGGGGACAGTAAACAGCATTGGTCCATAAGGGTCTTGTGACCATTAGCACTGCCCACTGGCTGGCCGCACTGTCCAGTGTTTTGACTGATCAGGCCAGTCTGCTCCCTGGATCCTCATCAAGCATGGAGCTCACCCATTGACGATCTGAATGGTCATATCCTGCATTATGCCGGGAAGGTCTCTTCATGCTCCCCCTGCCCTGACAAAAGTCACATGGAGAAGCACTTAATGGAGCAGCCACGAGGAAAACCAGCCAGGCATAAAGCAGTGAGCATGAAGTGCTTGCTTGAGCAGTGACTGGTTGGAGCAGTATGTGAGTAGGCCCAAAAGAGGGGATGTGAGCAGGGGCCAGGTGGGCACGGTTCTGCTGGGGCCAAGGGAGGTTACGAGTGTGTTTCACAGCACCTCTCCCACCCCTGTGGAGGGACTGGAGAGCAGAAAGGCTCCCCTCCTTCCTACCCCTGCCCCCAAAGTGGCCCAGCTGGGGGTGATCAGCTGAGCAGCAGCTGAGTGAATCAGGCAAGCATGCCTACGTGCCCAGCTGAGGAGTGCATGGGGGGAGGAGCCTCACCCAAGAGATGTAGTGTCAGGGTCCTGCAAACTCCTAGGGTTGAGAGTGAGGGGAGGGTGCTGCAGGCAGTTCAGAAGCATGTGGATGGGCTGGAGCATGGCTGCCCTAATGCTCCCCCTTCCCCATCCAGCCACTCGTGGAGCCTCAGCTACCGAGATGAGGGTAGAGGAGGTGGGTCCCATCTTTGCATTACAGGGATGGGGTGTCCGAGCCCCTGAGGTATGAGGGGAGGAATTGGCATCAAGATGTAATGAATCCAATACTGGGCAGAATGGGGGCCTTGGAGAGTAGTAGGGTTGGACCAAATACTTTTTAAAAAGTGAGTATTAACAAGTTACCGAGGATCAGGCCCAAGTTTTCGGGCCACTCCTCAGTAACTCAGCAAATATCTATCTATCTTATTTATTTATTTATTTGAATTTATATGCCACCCTTTCCAGAGGCTCGGGGCAACTTTCAATACATAAACACATTTTAAAACTAATAAAAACCATAGAACCCACCCAATACCATCTCCCCACCCAACTTCCTCTCACATCCGTACCCCAAAGCCCCTTGTCACAGAGGAACATAGGCTCACACACGCGTGATATGGGCCTACATGTAGACTACAAGTCTGGTAAATATGTAAAGCAAAGGTTCCGCATGTATGTAATGTTACAATTGAGAACTGTAAAACCCAGATCAGGACTGTGACACGTGACCAAACTCCAGGAAGTGGGGACAGTTAAAAGATTGTGTATTGGCAAAACCCTTGCCAGACGGAACCCTATGGAGATGCAAATGGATCGTCATGTTTGCCTGGGTTGCCTACATGACAGGACGCACATTTCTCCAAGGCGGGAAACCTGAGACAAAGGGACCATGACAGATACTTAAGCAAGGGCCATTAAGCCAGTTTCGCTATTGCTTGCCCAGAGTCACCTTGAGCTCTCTCATCTGCATCTTGCCATCAAGCAAGGCTGGAAACCATGAACTGAGAGATAGGACTTTGCTCTCTAGCAACTCTAAGGCGGAAGGCCCAGTCACTTACATCAAGGACTGAGAGGAACTTATGGACCTTTGTAGGGTAAGATGCTTATTTAGGAACTCAACCAGTATAGGTTAGGAATGCGTTATATTTACCTTTGCTTTCTAGTAACCACTCTGTATCAACAATATTGCTTATGTAATCAATAA
>QEPC01004588.1:2389052-2404943 GCA_003113815.1 Sphenodon punctatus | reverse complement strand
GTGGGCCTTCCTGTTCACCATCATGGCAGCCCCTGTGTATGTGCCGTGGTTCCTCCCTCCTTTATGGACTCTCAGCCAGACGTCTGGCGTCCCCCCGCCCTGTGGGCATGTCTGCATGATGGCTCGTGCATGCCCCTTTGTGCCGGCGCAGTGGGGCTCTGCCGGTCCGTTCCACGTGGGTGTGGGTGTTTTGGCTTTTACATGGACGCTTGGGTGTTGTACACCCATCTCCACCCACCTCCACCCATGGAGGGTGCCGGCTCCCTCCCAGCTGCTCTGTGGGTGTAGGCGGGTGTCGGTGGGTGGATCGTGCACGCGCTCCCACCCACCCGTGGACATTTACACGGATGCCCTCCCACCCATTCGATGGGTGTTTCTGGGTGTTTGTGGGTGGGTGGCTTCCGTGTAAATGTGGCCATACTTGTGGACTTGTAAACCCAGAAGATTGAAAAATCTGGAACTTTAACTTGTGTGTAAAAATGCCCAATGTCAGTTTCTATCCCCTCAAATGTCCCCCCTTTCTGATTCATCTTTGCCAACAGTAATGACTGACCATTGTCAAGCTCTGGCAGTCTTTGGTTAAACCATCTAAATTTATGAAATTATATGTATTATTTATTAATTTGTTTTAACTTCTAACCCCTCCTTCCCTGAAGGCTCCAGTTTGTCTACAACATAAAAATAGACAAAAAATCTAAAACCAGGAAAAATATAAAACTATACAACATCCCACTTAAAACCACTCCCCTGTCCCTGCCCGCTAAAAGCCTGGCTAAATAAGTAGGTCTTACGTTGCCTCTGGAAAATGCTCAGGGTTGGATTTTGGAAACCTGCAGGCGAAGAGAATTCCAAAGCTGTGGCATAGCCACTGAAAATGTCTTTCTACGTGCCGTGGTGTCAGTACCTAGTGCAATGATGGAACTTGCAAGAGGATGTCCTCGGCTGATCAGAGGGAGTGCAATGGAACATAAGCGTTTGCAAGAACATTATTGCACTTAACCTCTCTGGCTTTAGAACTTAGCAGTGACTCATTGTAATGAAATTTGAAGGCAGCAGATATCTAAAAGCTAGTTAGCACTCATGATGTTCTTGGTATGTTACCACCTGGGTGAATACTACAAAACAAACATATTCATTTGGATTTTAAACTATGAGTTCTGAGAGCATTCACTCCTCCTTTGTTTTTGCTCTCCATGAATATCCTACAGGAAAATATTATTACAACAAATAATACACAAAAGGCATACTAGTGTAGAGGGATAACACAAAGGTCTGTAAACCATATAAACTTTGTAGTAAGTATCAAATGTGACTAAGTGTTGCATGTAGTCATAAGTAAATTCCCTGCATGGAAGAGTTCCATTGAATAAACAAATTGTGACCTTGATTGTCTAAATTGTTTTGTGTCTGAAAGAGGATTTTGACTCACACAGATAGTTCAGACTGTGTGATATGTATCGGGGTGCTCCAGTAAGAGACCCAGTGGGAAGAACCATCATGGAAAACTCCCTTACAAGGGAGGAATATTGAAATTGGCAGCTCCAGATGTCCAAGAGCTGACTTTGGTGGAGTATCTGGTGAAGTAACTACAGCTTTTTTGGACTATTACTATAACAGGGCATGTTCTGACATTTGACTACACCTTTGCCTCAGTGAGGAAAGTTATTGATACAAGTTAAAAAGAAAAACAACACCCACAATTTATTTATTTTTGTAAAAGAAGGCTTAGCAAAAAGATAGATTTAATGAATACAGTTTCAAAGCTGATTAGGAAAGTGTTGGAAGTGTTTATGACAAGGAATTCTGCTTTGCACATCTTGACCTTTACCAAAGGAGCTTTGGTGAAACTAAATGTGACGAGGGCCCGCTATGGCTCTCCTGGGCCGGGAACTCATTATCACTCATTATCATTATTTCGGGGCTGCCAAACGTGGATCCACTGCTGCCCCGGCCCAGGTAGGTGACTGGCCCTGATGTGGTCCTCTGATGATTCTGGGCTCACAGCCTGGGTGGGCCATAGCAGGCCCACATGTTTGTTTGTGCCACCATTCGCGCTGAGGTGCGGAACTGCCATTGCCAGCCACCATGGCTACCCATTATTGGCTGTCATGGCTGCCTGTCATGGCGGGGGCAGGGCGCTGAGGGTGTGCTGGGGGCAGGGCTGCACATTTGTTCTGTTTCCACACTGGGGAGGTACGGAGTGCTCAACAGTGGCCCAGTTGAGTGCACATCAGTTCCATGCCCCAACCTGACTGCGCCTTGTGCTTGCTGTCTACACAGATATTAACTACCCTTCAGTATAGCATAGCGTGATGCATGAATGACAACATCTTTTCAGGTGCATGCTCTACCAGAATGTTGTCTTATTAGGTTAGCTGATACTGAAGAGCTGTTTTTCTTTTCACCGAGAGAATTCATCCAGATCTTTTTGTCTGTTCTCTCTCTCCTGAACTCTGTGCTCCTTGCTATAATAATATATTTTCATCATGAAAATAAAGGATGGCACTGCTTTCTCTCGCTATATAACCTGATTCATGCTGGAAAATGAAAGCTTCTGGGACAGGAAGGCACAGAAGAAAAGGTCAGAAGAGACATTTCTCACAAAAGATTTCTTTGTTTAAAGGGAGAGCTATACTTTGTCTCAAATCAGAAGTCCTAGTACAGCAGTTCATAGAAGATATACTGTCCAAAATACCAGTGTCTTGATTTGTAGTAGTCTTGAAGTAACTAATAATGTGACTCCCGAGTGGCTAGCGTCTTTTGTACATATATTTATTTTATATATTTCTATATATATATATGTCGCAGTCCACCCTGAACCCCAGGAAAAGTGCAGGATATACATTTAAATAAATAAACTGTTACCATCAAACCTATGTAAAGAATGAGATTTTCTTCTTGGGTCCCGTTTTCAGCTATTCATAAATTTAAGAAACCTTTTACCTTTCCAATTAAATTTTTACATGCTTGGCCCAATTTCAAAGATGGGTTTGTTTAGAAAGTCTGAGCAAAACAAATCTGGTCATTTTAAAGGAAAAGGAGACAGAACATAAAATATATGTATATGAAAATCACTTGGGGACAGAGCACAGTCCTCTTACTATTGATGGTAGCATTTAACCCTGCCATAGGTTCACGTGAACTGAATGGGACATGAGCTAGCACTAAGAGCAAGTGCTAAGCGGCCAGAGGATCATGCTGCCCTTTTTGTCAGAGGAATCCCACTGTCCCTCTTTCAGAGGGTCAAAATCTTCTTTTAATCATCTTGTCATTGTACAAATCTTTGAGGAGCAAACTAGAAAGAACCTTCTAAGTAGAGCTGAAATGAGTACCCACAAAACTGAATATACCCGTTGAAATTACAGTACCCAATTCAACCCGGTAATGTCAGTATAACAGGGGTGCAGTGCCTTGGGGCAAGTCCCTGCAGGATCAGGGCCCAGCTTTCAGTCACTTATGGGAATCAGCTCTCCATCAAGTCTTTACTGTCTTTATACAACCTTCAGTTCATAGTCAGTATCTCCACCATATAGAAGTCTTATTAACGGCAGAAATACAATCCCTCCGGCAACCCAGGCCCTATTAGCCCTAGTTCACATAGTCTTCATTCTCCCATAAGATACAATGATCATTCATAGGCAGCATCCATAACACCATAATAGTACATAGACAGTGGCACACACAATAACAGGTTCCCCAAAGTGTCTCCCAGCTTGGCTGGCAGTAACATCTCCCAGGTACTTCAGGCCAGCATTCCACTTTCTGGTCGCTCTTGATTATCTCTCTTCTTAGAGCTTCAAGACCATAGACAGTAGTCTCAAAAGTTCCTCTCTCTTCAGAGTCCAGGCATAGACTGAGCTCCTCTGTAGCTTCCTTGTTCTTATATAAGGTGAGTGGGTGTGGCCATCTCTCCAGGTTCTTCAGCCTTAAAGGGCCAGTGTCAGTCTCGGAACTCCTCTTAAAGGGGTTTCAGATCTTCCTTACTGCTCCCTATTATAGTTGGGTACTAACTGGTACCCAATCAGTGTACAATGGGCTACCATATTCACCAACTGCTGGTACCAAATTTCTAGTTTCCTGTCCTGATTTCCCAATTTTCCATTCCCAAATTTGTTGTTAAAATGGAAAATCAGTAATGGTAGCACCCGGTATTTCAGTTAATCAGGTGCCTAACTTGGTACTCAGGTACTGATCAGACACTTGACAGACTTTCTAAAATTATAGCAATTACCCATGGGCAGCAAATGTGCTACCTGTTTCAGCTCACTTGCATTGAATTGCAGTTAATTAAAATAATATTCAAAAGTCCCTTATTGTGTAATTCATCAAACTCTCCCTAAGGAAGCCATGATGCAGTACAACATTTATTTCTTGTGACCCCTTTTATGAGACTTAAATGAAATTCTGGAACTCCAGATGACAGCAAAGACATGCAAAGTATATCAGATACAAATTGGAATTGCAATATCATCTGAAGATATATTTTTGGCTTCCCAGTCAACAGTTTGTGAACTTCTGATGTAGAATAATGTCCAGACTGATGGCTGGATTTACACTGTTCTAGCAGTGTTGGAATGAAAAATTTAACACAATGCAACTTAATCCTCATAATGGTGTATAAAATGTGGAGTCATAAGAAGGTGAGGAAACAAATAAATGTAAGGGTAATGTAAATCCATATGGATCTTAGGAACTCTATTATAAGGTTCCTTCTGGGTTACTTGCCTAGAGTAATTTAACTGGATGGTATCAGGGGCATGGCTAGGTTGGAACCTGGCCCAGAAGGTGGAATGAAGCCCCACCAGACCCTCTTTTGGTGGCAAGGGATGTAGTTGCACCCGGGAACATGGGCCCCACAAGCTTGTGGGCCCTGGGCCAGCACCACCACCTGTCCCTTTTACAGCTATGTACTTGGATGGTATCCAGCCTAGCAGCTACTGTTGTATAGAGTCTAGAGATTGCAAACCTCATAATTGGAAGAAGAGCCCAATTCCTTTTGAACCAGAAAAACACAGGCTGCAATCTCAAACCCCTCTGTGTGGAATCCTCATGGCACAATGTCTCCGCTATGGACTTGAGTGAGGTTTCTGCGCAGATGCACGTGGGGGGGTTGCATGCAATTTCCATGGGTCATGGGATTGTCCCCAGAGAAATGATTACAGTTAAAAGGCTGCTTTTCACAGTCAACTTCACTTTAAGTCCATCCAGACGTTAGCATTTGATGCAAAATCTAATGAAATTATTAAAATCCCGCTGCTGATGTTTCTAATTTTGGTGAGTCAACAACTTGTAGAACTCCATGAATAACAATGCCAAGTGGATATGTTTAATGCATTATTCAGTATTTTTGCATGGGCATTCTATTCCAGCAATAGCAGAACATATCTGCTTAGGTATCCTACCAGTCTTTTACCATTTCTCTGCAGCCTGGGGCAAGGATAATAGAATGAGACCTTTGCCACGCCTGTTTTCCTGTGCTTGATACAGGTTTGATTTATAAAAAATGAACTTCTGAAAGACAGCTGATGTTATCTCTAAATGTAAGACAATGCCTGATTTAGTTGTCACTTACACCAATGTAAATCAGAAGTAATTCCGGAGATCTCAAGGAAACTGTATTAGTGTGAAATTGTTGCAACAAATTGAAAACACATTTATACTCTCACAGAACTATTCCTATAGTGGAGTCTGCAACAAACTGTTAGAAGCTAACATGGAACAGAATATTTCTTAACTTTGTTACTGATTCCTGTATTCCAGATATGACCCTTGATACACTTCAGCCTTTCTTCATCATTGGCATTGCTGTGAGTCCAGATGTCGTATGCTCTGTCATCAGGATTAAGCTTTACCATGTGTATAATTTTTCTTTTCCCACAATCAACAGCAATGGAAATATGCACTGCTTTGGTTTTATGCAATTTTGTGTTTATTTGCATGTTAGATACTGACAATATGAAAATAAAACGCTGTAAAATAGAGCACTGGTAAAAGGAGGACTAGGTAAAATAGGGGATAAGAGTTAAATAACACAGACCATTCCTGGTTCCACCAAATATGTATTAAGCCCATGGCACTGAGTTGGGTGCCCAAAGTTTACATGCAGAAGGGACCATGTAACTGCCAGGACTGGTGCTGTGCATCTCTGTAGACCCAGGCCCCTGATGCAGTACACACACACCAAAAAAACCACTGGACTCGTTTAGACCCTTCAGAAGCATGTGCTTTTAATTACAGTGATAATTACAGTCTTCTTACAGCTCAGCCTCTCTCAATTGGGCCTCCCTTCAGTTGAGCTCTAGGGGTGTGCACCAGGGCCCCATGTTGTTTTTTGCTTTTTGTTGTTTTTTGTTCTTAAAATGTGTCGTTTTCTTTGTCGTTAGTAACGAAATGTCATTTTCGTTATTGTCATTATTGATATCTGTACTGATTTCAAATGAAGATTTTGTTTTTGGTATCGTTATTGGTATCATTATTGATTTCATGCATCAACAAAGATTTTATTTTTGGTATTGTGATTGTGTGAGACTGGAAATGATGCCAAAACTGGAAGCGGTACTTTGATTGGCTATGTAGTGGCGTGGTGTGTGGCTGACTGGCTGTGTGTGGCTGTTGTGGCTAGTTAGCTGTGTGTGTGTGGGTTGTGTGTGTCTGTGTGAAGGTGGAAGGAAACAGGAAGAACATGAGGAGGAAGGTCAAGGTGGAGGAACAAAAAATTATGGAGGAGGAAGAGGAGCAGACTGGACCATCTCATGAAGTGGTGGAGGTGGGCTCCTCACCAGAGGAGGTGCCACTGCCAGGTTTGTACAATTTGTTCCTATTTATTTAGTGTTCCATAGAACTTTGAGGAAGGAGGGACAAGAAGAATACTACCCTTTAGAGCACGCTGGCAAGCATGCAGGCTAGAGGGCGGGTAGGCGGGTGGGTGGGTGAGCAGTCAGGCATGAGCAGCAGCAGCACCCCAAGACATGCCAAGGTCTCAACTTGCAGACAGTACCCCAGAAGGGGAAGGACTTGTGTGTATTATTTGTGGGTCTGCCAGAGAGTAGGGATGTGCGAATGCCGGGGGGGGGGGGGGGGTTCGGTGTTCGGCCCATTCAGTGTTTGGCCAAACCCGAAACCATTCAGTTTGGTCTGTTCAGCCTGAATGCTGTCTCTTATACACATCTAGATGTGTATAAGAGACAGGGTCTCAACTTGCAGACAGTACCCCAGAAGGGGAAGGACTTGTGTGTATTATTTGTGGGTCTGCCAGAGAGTAGGGATGTGCGAATGCCGGGGGGGGAGGGGGGGGTTCGGTGTTCGGCCCATTCGGTGTTTGGCCAAACCCGAAACCATTCAGTTTGGTCTGTTCAGCCTGAATGGGTTCGAGGGAGTGAACGCATTCGGGTGGGGTGACCCGGTTTTCCCTCAGCGCTCCGGAGTGCCGCCGCTGCCACTGGACCCAGGGCCGGAACCCCAGCACCACCAAGTAGGATGATCCCTGGGGTGGGGGGGTTAAATTTTTTTACGAGGCTGGGCAGGGTGGGGGGGGAGGTGCTTCCTGGTGCCCCTTCCACTCGCGCAGCCTGGAGGGGGGAGGGAAAATTGAGTTCCTCCCTGCCCCCGCCCGAACTGGTTCAGATCCCGAAATTTGTTCGACCGGTTCGGGTGGGGGGTGATTTGGATTTCAGGTGTTCGCGAATGGTCCAAACACCCCGAGTTTGGGCTGAACCCCAAACTTCTGAACCACATTTGCACATCTTGACCAGAGAGAAAGGCTCTTTCAGCATCAGCAGCGAGCATCAACGGGTGGCAGTGTTGGAGCATGCCGGTGGGCTGGCAGGTGGGCAGACGGGTGAACAGTCAGGCATGAGCAGTAGTAGCACCCCAAGACATGCCAGGGTCTCAACTTGCAGACAGTACCCCAGGAGAGGCAGGTGGCAGTGGCGGATCAGGCAGGTGACAGTGGAGGAGCAGGACAGGTGGGTGGGCACGAGCAGTAGCAGCAGCAGCACTGGTAGCCCCAAGTCTCATCTCATCTCATCTCATCTCAACTTTAATTTATATCCCGCTCTCTCCCGCAAATGCGCTCGTTGTGACTTACACAACACTGAACAAAGTCAATGCAATACAATCAAACAATCAATAAACAAATACACAACAAACAAATCAATACAAGCGCCCCACCCCCACAATCTAATATAATATAATCCATTTTACCAATCTAACTTAAACCATCTCATTTCCAATCCTCCCCAACCCTGCTGCCACCAGGGAGGGGTTCTCACCATCCCATCCCCTCCTGCTCTCACCAGGAGGGGGGGTTCATTTACAACAGTCCCCAACCGATAATAATACAAAAATCCCAACAATCAACAAGTTCGTTAATCATCCATTATAGGACAAAGTTACAATATACCATACACTTAATTCCCTGTTCACATATTACAGTACCCCCATAACTACAACATACAATATAAATTCAGTACTCATAGTAAATCAACATTGGCTCATCAAATTCCTCTCCCCCTTCCCTCCTCCCCCCCTCTTGCTCAGTCGTTTCGGGGTCTCAACTTGCAGACAGCACCCCAAGAGGGGCAGGGCTTGTGTGTGTGTGTGTGTGAGAGAGAGAGAGAGGGGGGGGGCTCTCTTACATCAGGAGCAGCAGCAGTGGGCATTGGCAGATGGCAATGGAGGAGCATGGTGGGTAGGTGGGCATGAGCAGCAGCAGCACAGGTAGCGTATTAGCCCTAAGACGTGCTGGGGTCTCAACTTGTAGACAGCATCCCAGGTGGGGCAGGGCTTATGTCTGTGTGGGTGTGCCAGAGAGAGAGGTTCTGGCATCAGTGGGCATCGGCAGGTGCACTGCCTGTTCTTGCAGAGAGATCGCCCCATGGGGGGCAGCCTTGGGAAGCCCCTGAGTAGCGGGGGATCTTCAGCTTGCAGAGAGATCGCCCCTGAGTGGCAGGGCGTCTTCAGCTCACAAAGAGATCGCCTCGGGGGGGGGGGGTCAACCTTGGGAAGCTGAGGTGTGATATATAATACTTGGTTACATTTCTTGGTTGGTCTTCTTTTTTTTTAAGCCCTTGGGTGGCAGTGTGTCTTCAGCTCGCAGAGAGATGGTCCCATAGGGGGCAGCCTTGGGAAGCTTCCAAATGATTGCCCCACGGGGAGCAGGGCATAGGAGAGAGAGAAGTAATGAGTGATTGGGCTCACTTCATTCAATCATTGTGATAGGTGGTAGCAGGTGCAGGCACGCTGGCTCATATGTTAAGTGTTTCTGTCTTGTTCTGGTGGGTTTGCTGCTGGATGTGGGCATTTAGCATGAGCACATGCCACAGATGAGCTCTCTCTCTGATTCTGGCAGGTGGCAGCTTGGGCAGGATGCACCTCTCTCTCTCTCGTTCTAGCAGCAGGGATCCCCCCCTCCTCTCTCTCTCTGGTTGTGTATGGTGGGTGGTGGCGTGAGCAGTAGCATGTCTCCCTCCCTCTCTCTTTCTCTCTTTCTTGTTCTGTATAGCAGGTAGCTTTGGCCGGCACAGTTCAGCCACTGTCTCTGTGTGTAACTCTCATCTGTCAGGTTCCTACCTGCCACAAAGTCAAGGCTTCAACTTGCAGAGCATGCCCCAGAGTGGCCTAACAGCACCATGTGAGGTAGATGGAATGGCAAGCGAGCACTGGCTTTTGGCACTACCCAAAGTTACAAGGTGTCAACTTGCAGTGATTGTCCTGGAGGGGGAAGGGCAGAATAATAAAGAGAGAGAAAGAGATTGCCCCGGGGAAGGGGGAATAATAGATAGAGGGGGGTGGCACAGCTGCCCCATCCAGTGTTTGGGCAAGAGGGGTGGGAGCGGGGGAAGTCTCAAGTGTGTCACTGCCCCCTCACTCCATTGACTCCAAGTCCACGGCCAGCTCAAGGAAACTGAGCAGCAGCAGGTTGACCTCAAGGAACATCAACTGCTCCACTAACCCAGCGCCCAGCCTTGTATGGTGGGGACTTACAACGTCCCCCGACTTAGAGAAGACCCGTTCACTGGCTATGCTGGTTGGTGGTCAGGACACCAGTTCTTGTGCCACCCTGGTCAGGGCCTACCATCCATTCTCCTTTTCTGCCCAGTCCTGTAGGGGATCACTGCTTTGATGTCACACTGGCTCCTCCAGATACTTCTCCACTGCCATATCCACAATGTCAGGCTCCTTGTGCCTCTGCCTGATTCTGCTAACCTCCTCCCCAATTGCCTTTTCCAATGCTGCCTGCCCTGCAGTGGTCCAGTGGGTGATAGGCCTGGCCAGTGGCCACCAAGGAGCTGATGCTGCTGGCCCTGCTATCAGAGCTGCTGCTGGGGGTGCTCTGCAGGTCCTCCCTTCTGCTGCTGCTTTGTCCCTCCTTGTGGCCCTGCTGCCACTGCTGTATAGCCCCCTCTGCTGCCCGTACCCTCTCCACCAGAGAATGCTTCCACAAGGTGAAGTCTGCTGTGTAAGATGCCACAATCATCTTCACCCTGGGATCCAGCATGGTGGAGAGAATATAGACCTCCTTTCCAATCAGGGTCAAAGCTACTCGTGAGACCCTCCTTCAACTTTTGTACCAGCACCACCACCTCTGGTACAAGGTGCTGCTCTGCCCACCCCCCGGTCAGCCAGGAAGCTTGCCATCTGCCTGACCAGACTACAGACCATGAGGGTGACCTGGCTCAGGGTGGCCGTTGCCACATGTAGGGTCTCCAACATGTTCTTAAAGGACTTAAGGACATGTATGGTCTAGGCTATCATGACCCATTCTTCTTGCCCTAGCAGTCTCACCACCCCAATCTCCTCCTCAAGGGCTACTTCATGCAAGACCCACTGCTGCTCCACCAGATGCTTTAGCATGAGGTAGGTGGAGTTCCACCTCGTACTCACATCCTGCATGAGGCAGTGCTGTGTTGCCCCCAGATACACCTACTTCTCCCTCAAGAGGTGCCCACCTTTCACACTCATTAAAATACCCTCTGATTTTTCTGCTCTTTATCAATCAGCAGGCTAAGGGGGCTGCTGCTGCCATCTCCCTTGTTCTCCCCCAGGACCAGAGCATTCTTCACCACCAGGTAAAGGGTGTGGGCACCACAGAGGATGTGCTAGAACCTGCCATCCCACACTGCTTTCTTCATGTCAGTCACGTTGTTGGTGACCACGAACCCCTTGGTGAAAGGTGCTTCCTCCCTTAGCCACCCCTCCACCATGGTTTCCAAGGCTCTCCTTAAGTTGGTGTGGCTCTCATCCATTACCTGGGCATGAAGCAGGGCCCACCTGTACCCTGACCCCTTGCCCCTGCCCTCTATTGCTCCTCCTCCTGCCATCCGCAGCTGTCACCAGTGAGCAGTCAGGGCCAGGTAAGTACATTGTGCATTTTGGCTTCTCCAAATGTCTGTTGTAAAATGCACAACTGCCCTACTTGCCCTGGCCAGTTACTCCCTCACCAACTCCCTGGCTGCCCAGTACAGGGAGGGCACCACCCTCCTGCTGAAGGTGGTGCATGAGGGCATCTGGTACTGGGGCGCAAGCCATGCCACCATCCAGCAGAATTCCTGGTTCTCCACTATGCTGAAGGGCTGGTCATCCAGCGCAATCATCTCTCCCACCCGTCTGGTGATCTTGATTGTTGCTGGAGGACTGCCTCCATGTCAGAACTGCCCAAACCTCAGCTCCTCCATAGTGGTCTGATGCTGCTGGTGCTGCTCACAGGGGGTTCAAGTTAGGGGCTGCTACACTCCCTCAATCCCCTTGCTATGAGCAGAGGAGGACAGTGTGCTCACTGCAGCAGGGATTGGGAACCCACTCCTGTCCACTGTAACTAACTTCCCTTCCAGTTCCAGTATCTTAGTCCGATGCATACTTTTCAGGTGGGAGAACATCCCACTGTTGCTGAGGTTTCCTCTTTTATTCCCACGCTTCACCACCTTTCCGCTGTGAATGCAGGCCACCTCACTGGTGTCACCTGCCCTCACTGACCTGAAGTTGTCACTAGGGATGTGCGAACAGATCGTGGTTCAGGTTCGGTCATTTGGTTCGGTCTGGTTATTCGGTTCAGTTGTTCGGTTCGGTCACGTTCAGTTTGGTTTGGGCGTTCAGAAAAAGGTATTGTGAGAACCTGTGATCATGCCGGAAACCGGAAATTTGAGTGCATGTGGAGCTTGTGTGGGGAGAGTGTGTGTGTGTGTGTGTGGCTGGTGTTGATGATGGCCTCAGTTTTCCCTAAAATGGGTACAACCCCCCCTCTGCTGCCCCCCAAGGGCCAACAAACGTGGTACCAGAGGGCTTGAAAGGACAGCTCCCAGATGTGGCCAAGGGCTGGAAAACGTGGGGGGAAAGGCTTGAGAGCATAGCTCCCCATTATGAGCAAGAGGGGGGCTTGTAAGACAGAATAAGGGTCGGGCCCAGCCACCATGGAACCCAGCAGAAAGTAGGTCGCTCATGTGAAATGCCAGCCTGAATCTGGGGGAAGAGAGGAAAAAGGAAAACACCTAGAGTAAAGTATGGGGCCATTAAGAGGCATTCTTCCTATTCAGTAGAGCACCGATGACTGGAACTTGGAGCAGCAACCCCCCCCAGGAATAAAGAAATCCAGGGGTTCCNCCCCCCAGGAATAAAGAAATCCAGGGGTTCCCTTTGTGTCCCAGGAAGCCGATCGTTAGTCCTCTCCTCCCCTCCTTAACTACCCTCCAGCCACTGTTGTTTACTCTTTCCCCCTGTGTCAAAGATATATTATGGCCCTTTTTGTGATGGACGTGGAAGTTGGATTTCTCCCCTCATTAGCTCATTGTGTACCCCAAATGACCCATCGTAGCCTCCCCAAATCCTTTGTTCAGTACCCTATAACTGCCCCTGGTTTTCCTATCAACCTCTGAGAAACCTTGGACCCAAGATACATGCAGGTCTCCCTGCATGTGTCTGAGCTAATGGGTATCCCAAACTTTGGCTTCCTCCCCCACACCTTTTTTGGACCCCAACATCACTGGATCCTGGGCTGCTGATCCTGCTCAATCAGCTAGGAGAGGTAAATTATAGGTCCAGTCTCTTGCTTTTTCTTCCCCTCTGTAGAGCCTAACCCCCTGCCCCCCGTTCTTCAGGTTCCTATACTTTCCCAGCCGCAGTCTGTTTTCTCTTTGTAGCCTTTGTTTGTACCCCTGGACATTTGGGGAACCCTGGCTTAAGACCATTGAGCTAATTCCCCCCTGAAGTTAAGGAATGGTAGATATTGGGTGGCTCTGACCCCAGTAGCTATGAGGGGGAGGGGGTTCCTATACTTTCCCAGCTACAGTCTGTTTTCTCTTTGTAGCCTTTGTTTGTACCCCTGAACTGTGGGGAACCCCAGCTTAAGGCCATTAAGTTAATTCCCCCATGAAGTTAAGGAATGGTAGATATTGGGTGGCTCTGTCCCCAGTAGCTATGAGGGGGAGGGGGTTCCTATCAACACAAGCTTACTTTCCCTTCCCTCACATTTGTTTGCATTTTTCCCTTCATGTATTCCATCAGCCATACCTGGGCTGTGTTTTAGTATTAGCCTGTATGTGTGTGTACCTTTTATTTTACTGTATAACCCAATAAACTTGTTGTTATTGGACACCTGTCTCTCTCTCTCTCTTTCTATTTGGGGAGGGTACATAAACTGCCTGTAGTGCATACTGTCCTCAGCTTGATCCCTTGAACACGAGGGGACCCCCTATTTTGACTAAATTTGGCTAATTTCCCTAAATTTAAAGATAGAGCAGATATTGGGGAAATGATCCCCCAATAATCTCATGTGGCAGGGGGGGTCTTGTGTTAACACTGGCTGGCTGTTCGGTTCATGTGTTTTGGCTGTTTAACTTGTGCTTGGTTTGGCTGTGTTGTTTTCGCTGGTTGGTGAGTGAGTGAGTGAGTGAGTGTTGGTTGGTGACTGTTGTCTGGAGTGCTTCTTGTTAAAAAAATGAAGATGGTGAGGATCAATAGGAGGACCTAGGGGAAGGCCAAGGTGGCGGAGCCGGTGGAGGAGGAAGAGGTTCCTGCCGCTGCTGCTGGACAGAGCCGGTGGGCACAGGAGGTGCTGCCACTGCTGCCAGGTTTGTACACTTTTTTTTTACTTTGAGGACAAGAAGAATACTACTGTCCTTTAGAGTGAGCTCAATGGCATGTGGGTGGGTGCGTGGGTGGTGGGCAGTCAAGCACAAAGAGTGGGCATCAGTGGGTGACAGCAGATGTCTGTCACAGAGAGAGAGAGGGTACTGTAGTGTGTGGGGCTCTTCCATCAGTCAGGCACAAGCACCCCCACCCAAACATGTGCCAGGCTAGCAAGGGTCTCCACTCTCCAGTTACCATCCCTACGCACTCCCAAATAAGGGCAGGATTTGCACGTGCCAGCCAGGGTCTTTCCAGTTGCCATCCCCTGCTAGCACCCAAATAAGGGCAGGATTTGCATGTGCCAGCAAAGGTCTCTCCATTGCCATCCCTCCCCAGCACCCAAAGAAGGGCAGGATTTGCACATGCTAGCCAGCCAGGGTCTCTCCATTGCCATCCCTCCCCAGCACCCAAAGAAGGGCAGGATTTGCACATGCCATCCAGCCAGGGTCTCCCCATTGCTATCCCTCCCTAGCACCCAAAGGAGGGAGGATTAGAGGCATCATCATAAATGCATGATCTTAGGTGCTGTTTATGTGTTCCTGTTTCAGAGAGGGTGAGGATTCAGAGTCCTCAAATGCCGGTACCAGGCACAGGCGCAGGACAAGGACATCAAGGTGGAGGTTGCCAGTGCCACCCCCAGACACTGGACGGACATGGTCCGATGTCTGGCAGTGGTATGTGAGGCATGAGGTTGGCTCCGCAGAATGTAAGGTAAGGCACGGGGGTTGGAACAACAAGGGATGGATTGTCCTATGACCTGTTAGGAAGTCCCCTGCAGAGAGAGATTGGCCACTTTGTGGAGACAGAATGCAGGCAGGGCTTGACAGACATTGGTCTGATGCAGTATGGCACTTCTTATGTTCCTATCTTTTTATGTTCTTTAGTTCTGCCATAAGAAGCTCCGGAAGCAACATGAGGGGATCACATCAGGGCTGATAGCCCACAGTGAAAAGCTTCACAGGCTGATGGTGAGGCGTCCACAGCAGCAGCAGGACTCTGGTGTTGTGGCCGTGGTGGAGCATCCTCATCGCCAGAAGAAGGGGAGGAAGGCACGGCATAAGAAATGTCATGTATGCCCTTCCCCCTCCTCCAGCTCAGATGTGCAGTCCTCCAGGCCCCAGGAGTCTGCAGCCACAAGCGCCTTTAGGGCCGAGGTGAAGAAGCCTACCCGGGACTTCGTGGCCAGCCTGCAACAGACAGCAGCCACCATAGAGAACCACCTGGTGGAACAGTTCCAGGTGCTTGAGGTGGAGAAAAAGAAGGTGGAGGCATACGCCCAGTACGTCTCCGCTGAGATGGAATGCCTGGAACTGTACCACCAGTCAGTCTCCAGGTGGCATGCAGCCATAGCAGGGGCCATGGACTTTGACTTGGCTCATGGCTATGATATGCCAGAGCACAGGGTGCCCACCCCTCAGTCCTGTCCTGTGCCCCTTTTGCCTTTCTCCCAAGTTCCGGGGGACAGGCCCAAAGAGAAGTAGGCTAGACCGATTTCTTTTATATGTTTGGTTTTGGTTTTAAACTGTGTGTTGATGTTATTGTTCTTTAAATATTGTTTATAAGCTTTGTTTTAACTTTACAATATTTTATCCCTCTGTGCTGAAGTTCTGGGAGGTGGCAGAATCTCATACAGCTAGTTGATCCCTACCAGCAGCACCTGGCACCTCCACATGTAACATAGGTAAGGTATTACCCAAAGATGTTCCAGCAGCAGGGTCTCAACTTGCAGACAGCCCCTCAGGAGGGACAGGGCGTGTGTGTGTGTGTGTG
>QEPC01004588.1:2347056-2375887 GCA_003113815.1 Sphenodon punctatus | reverse complement strand
TTCCGCGGTTCCGCTTATTTAATTCCGCAACTTAGTGGAATCGTGGAAACATGACATTTTAGCTATTTCCGCAATTCCGCCAGCGCCAAAAAATAGCGGAATAGCGGTTTTCCGCGATTTCCGCAATTTTTCTGCAATTCCGCGATTTGCAGAATTCTGGCGGAATTAGCGGAATATCCGCAGAAAAGTCGCGGTGTGGTGCGGGCAGTTCCGAAATGGTGGAACGGAATCGCGGCGCGGTAAAAGCTGCTGCCGCATCAGCCCTAGACCCAAATAAGATCATTACAAATCAGTGGCAATACCAACACATCCGTCCCAAGTCAGTTAAACCATAAATGAGTCAAAACTCCTTTAACTGCTTTCTTCTCTGAACCTGAGCTGCATAGAGAAACCTGACCAAAGCCCCAATTGTCTCATAGTTTTTATCTTGGAGACACAATACAGTTCTCCTGTATAGGGTACATCCCGGGCTTGCTGCCTCTAAAGAAGACAGCCATCTTTTCCTTTCGGCCACATAAAACTGACATTCCCACAACACATGTATGAGATCTTCTACTGAGCCCGTCTTACACGGGCATAATCTTTCAGCATAGGGGAGATGCGCCCATCTTCCCTCCTGGAGACTAGAAGGAAACTGGGAGAAAAACATCCGTGTCATTGCTTGCCTCCATCGAAACTGAGGCATCGCCAGGTAGTTTGCTGGTGATTCCATCCGGAGGCCAAATTGGTTGGCGGTAAAATGCTTATACTGCCCTACCCTAATCCTGTCCTCTTGAATGGAACTATCCACCACCCAGTGCCTGATTAAATCTCGCTCTGATCCCAACGGGATTATATCAGTGTTCCCACAGACAAGCAAGGTCCAGCTTAACCAGGACTTCCTTGACTTCACTCCACCAGGAACTCATCCCCCCGGGGAGAGCCACCATTCCCAAATATATTTGCTTGAGATAGCGATTTGGGTGAAGAGCCTTAACTTTTTGCCAGTATTGTAGAACTTTCAATCTGGCTTTCGCAGCTATATTAATTATACCAGCCTCCAATCTTACTAGCGGTCGGGGAGAAGATCTTTGAACACCTAATAGTTTTTTTATATAAGCTGCCTGCGTTACTTCCAGGGCTTCTAAGGCCCTGCAGTCTAAACCCCATAATTCCACCCCGTATAGGAGTATGGAGTCAAGTTTAATTTCGGCAACCTTTAAGGCCTCCAAACAGGCTCACTTCCCTGTTTGATTGTAGAAGGACACGATTCCTCCACCAGCCTGTTCGGCCTTTAGTCTTAGCTTATGAATATGGTCGCCCCATGTCAAAGTTTTATTAAAGGTGACACCTAAATATGTGAAAGTCTTGACGAACTCCAGCCTCTCTTTCCCCAATACCCATAC
The DNA here is from genome assembly GCA_003113815.1 of Sphenodon punctatus. Taxonomy (NCBI): domain Eukaryota; kingdom Metazoa; phylum Chordata; class Lepidosauria; order Sphenodontia; family Sphenodontidae; genus Sphenodon; species Sphenodon punctatus. Next base: position 2,374,502 of record QEPC01004588.1, on the reverse strand, counting down.
TAAGGTCTTCCTAGATCCAAAGGTCATCACCTTTGATTTGGCGGCACTTATTGTCAAATTATTTTGGGTTTCATACAGCTCCAGTTTGTTCAGAATCCTTTGCAGCCCTACCTTGGAAAGAGAGACAAAGGCCAAGTCATCAGCATAAAAAAAGGAAAACATGTCGCCCCCACCGTTTTGGGGTGATGGTGCCATCTACTCTGTGAGGTTGCTGACAAATCATTTATAAATAAATTAAACAGTATAGGGGCTGTCTCTTATACACATCTAGATGTGTATAAGAGACAGTAACCCTTCCTAAACCCTGCTTGTTCCTCCCCCATTATATCATGGGAATCCACCCAACTCTGAACGTGGCCAAGCAGGTGAGTGCCATAAATTTTTGAGGGAAGATCAATCAGGCTAATGGGCCTATAGGCTTCTGGATTTTTCCTGTCCCCTTTTTTATAAATAGGGACCAATATATTTTGCTTCCATGTATGGGGAAAGATGTCAAATTTTATTATGATGTTTATAATATCGCTAAGATAATGAGCCCAAAAATCTGGTGTCTCCTTAAAAAGTTCTGCTGGCAGCATATCCGGTCCCGGTGCCTTTCCTAACTTCAGGTTCTTTATAGCTGCACATACCTGATCGGCAGAGATCTTAAAACTTTTGCTCTGTCTCTTATACACATCTAGATGTGTATAAGAGACAGGGCCTATACGCCTCTGGATTTTTCCTGTCCCCTTTTTTATAAATAGGGACCAATATATTTTGCTTCCATGTATGGGGAAAGATGTCAAATTCTATTATGATGTTTATAATGTCCCTAAGATAATGAGCCCCAAAATCTGGTGCCACCTTAAAAAGTTCGGCTGGCAGCATATCCGGGCCCGGTGCCTTTCCTAACTTCAAGTTCTTTATAGCTGCACATACCTGATCGGCAGAGATCTTAAAATTTTGCCTAGAAGTGCCCTCGTAAGCCCCAAAGTTGGCCTTCTGGGCACTTCCAGACCCCTCCGGCCCCGGGGTGCTGGAAAATTTAGCAGCGTAGAAATCTTTCCACGTTGCCGCAGTTATAAAAGCATCAGGGTGGCCACTTCTATTTTTGGGTTTCTTAGCCACAATTTTCCAGAAACTACTGGAGTCCTTTCTCTCCACTGTCTGAATTAAAAGATCCCAAGTTATCTTCTGAAATTCCATCTTTTTATCCCCAAAGAGTTGCTTGTACTTCTTTTTTGCACTGCATAGTATTTTCCTGGATTCAATCTCCATCTCCTCCCTATCCAGGTCCATTTGTGCAATCAAAAACTTCTTCTCTCTAATACATTCATCATCAAACCACTCTTGGTGGAACCTTCTCCTGCCTCTTTGTGGGGAATCATCAATATCTTTTGAAACCTTTCTAATGTTTCCTGGTAAGAGGCGACCCAGTTACTGGGAGAAAACGCCTCCTCCTTAATGTCCTCCTTAATGACCATGAATGCCTGATCCTGTCACAAGTTTCCACCGCTCTCCTCTCCACCTCCGGTGACCACTTAACTCTTTTCCAGGTTACCTTTGATTTCCCTATATCCTTATCTGGGATTCTCCCAGATATCAGTAGGTCAGCTGCAATAGGGTAATGGTCGCTCTCTGGTCTTCTTATTACCTCAAAGCGTTTAACTAGGGGCCAGTATTCCTGCTCCAAGAGTATATAATCGATGGTACTGGCCCCCCCTGCAAGATACAAAAGTCAATTGACCAGGGATATCTGGGGAGATGTTTCCATTTAACTGTCTCCAATTGTTATTATTTGAGAAGTGTCGTAAGCATTTCCCAGCCAAATTTGTTCTTGTATCAAACATAAGGGGGGCTTGAGTCACTGTGCCTTCATTGCAGAGATAGTTTCCCATCCTTGCATTGAAGTCCCCAGCCATTATTAAGATGGCATCAGGGACCATATTTTTAATGTATTGAAGCTTCTCCCCCAGGCAGGCTAACCAGCTCCCACCAGAGCTGCAGTTGCCCCCTAGAGGGCAGTATACATTAATCAGCACCCATGTTTCCCCCTCAGAAAAATCAATCTGGACTGCCTGGATCGACTGCGAATCCAACAGGATCTCTGTCACAGCACAGTTGATTGTTATATCTACGATTGTTAGTAGACCACCTACAGGTCTGCCGGAGCATTTGTTTTTCACAGCTGGGACAGCAAATGTTTGATATCCGTCCATACTAATATCTTTCTCCACCCAAGTTTCCTGAAACATCGTAATCTGATGAGTCGCCACAAACTCTATCCAATCTCTGTCTCCTAATTTTGATTTCAGGCTGGCTATATTCCAGGCCATAATGCTCAGGGGTCTTCCCATTCCTTCCATCAACCCCTGTCCCTGCTCTAGTCAGTCCTCACATGGATTGTCTAGATTCTGGACCCTTCTCCTTGTGCTGTAATCCCTTCCAGGCTCTCCCCCTGCCTGTGAAGTGTAGAGATTCCCCAATCCTGGGGATCTAAGTGGCGAGTGGTTTACAACCTGCATGAAAGTTCTTTTCTTCTTAAAGAATGGGAAAATGTCTTCCCCCATCTCCAGCCCTAACAAGGAGCTTTCTACCTCCTTCAATATATCATTCCTTAATCCTTGATCTATAAAACCTATCCTAACTGGGGGATATTGATATTCCCCTTGAGCCTGATGTAACCTGGTAACAAAAATAATAGCTTTACTCAATTTATGAGCGGAGACTTTCAAATTGCTTACACAATATTGTACCACCCTTTCTTTTAAGGATTCCTTATCCTCCTGTGGGGACATTTTAAAATCATATAGCACTAAATTTTGATTTGAGGAAAAATTATAGGCTGTAAACCCTGGGATAAAATTTCTTTCTCCAGGTCTTTGCTGGAGAGTAGTAGCCCGAAATCTAGGTTTATTTCGGGATGGATCCCTCGGGCTCCTCCCCGAACCTACCCCGAACGGGAGCCACTGAAGCACAAACTCAGGACCAAGGCAGGACCAAGGCAGCAAAAATGGCTTGAGCCGTCACAAAACTCCCCCAGATAACCAGTCTGATTGAACTTACAGTTCGGGGAGGTTCTTTCTGCGCTTCCTCTGGCACCCGGGTGGGGGGTCCTGCCACTCTACTGCAATTGCCTAAGGCCGTGCACACAAGGCCATGTGCACAAGGCCGCTCCCTTGTGTGCGCAGCCCTTAGGTGCGCTGTCCATGGCGCAGCCGGAGGTGGTTTCTGCTTTTTTAAGGGGTCCCGCGCCCGGAACTCCATTCCAAAACTCCGCTCCACTCCACAGGTACGCTCACCACCTGGCTGCAATCCCGTTGCTCCCAGCACCTCATGGCTGCTTCCAAGCACAGCGCAGTTGGAGGCGGCTTCTGCTTTTTTAAGGGGTCCCGCTCCTGGAAGTCCGTTCCAAAACTCTGCTCTGCAGGTGCGCTCCCCGCCTGACTGCAATCCCGTTGCTCCCAGAGCCTCACGGCTTCAACTCCCACATAATCTGCAGAGATCAAAGATGTGGAGAGTTGCTAGTCCAGGGGGGTGGAGGCTTATCAGTAAGCGGGTAGGAAGAAGCAGACATCTTGGAGCCAGAAACTTGTTGAACTCTTGAAATGGGAGGGGAAGAACTTGATGGATGTATATCTGGCCAATGAGCAGTGCAAGCAGGTTCCAGGAGTTGAATGGCACCCTGTGATTCCTCAATGCCTCTGCCTCCCAGAACCAATCAGGAGAGCTCTGGGGGAGGGCACTGCAACCCTTTATATTGCAGGACTGAGCTGCTTCACTCTGCTTCTGTGTTAGCTCTTGCTGAATAGCAGGCCTTCTGGCTGGCTTTGCTCAGTAGCCCTAACACCGGCCTTTCACCTCCGGTTCTCCATAAGCCAACCAAGATTCATGAGGATGATAAAATAGTTCAGGTCATTTGCTAAAGGAATACATAAATGAAATGGTGAGTAGGGAGTAGGCAAACTAATCATACAGAATAAAATAATATAATCATTCAGAGAAAATAATATAATCATACAAGATAAAATAATATTGGTGCCTTCCCTAGGGCGAGATCAAAGTCATTACAAGGCTGAGCCAGCCCATCCCTTTTACAGATTCCTCATTGGATGCGCCGTCGTCAACTTGATCACGCTCATGAATGCACTCATTAACTAAACAAAAAAGGCCTGAAAATGAACCGAAGCGATTAAACATCCAGGAGATTAAGGCATAAGGACTACCTTGGGACTGAAGCCTAAGCCTGGGGTGGGGGATCGTCCAGAGGGCCTCTAAACTCTAAACAATTCTTTCTGCAATGAGATGCACGGAGTAGGAAGGATGCCACACTCCTGATACTCTGAGAGTCTGGATCATTCAGAAGTCTATCCAGGAGCCTAGAATCGTCCCTTCCTGGTAACCTTCCCAGCAGCTCCTTCAAATACCTTTCCCTAGGGGCATCGTACAGATGGCAATGTAACATGGAATGGGCCACTCATACAGCTAGTCAGACCCTTGGATCTTCCCGGTGCCTGGGAAGTGGGGGTGGCGGAAATATAATACCCCCACAGTTGGGACAACATCACTACATTCACCGTTTATAAAATCAGCCTTGGACCTGCAAAAGGGCTTTACACCTTTGCCCCAGGCTATTATTCAAGCATTGCAGAACTAGTGGATCAAATAAACAACCAGATTCTCAGAGGTATCAAGACACCCCCTGTAGCCCTGAGGTTTGATCCTGTGAGGAGAAAAGTTAGACTATATAGACTGCTGATTCACACAGGTTCTTGGCCCGTGGGGCTCTAGCCCATGTAAGGGTAAGGAATAAGGCATATATATGGGAGGATTTTTAATTTAAGCACCAGATTATGCAAACGAACCCTGACAGAGCAAGAGCTAACACAGAAGCAGAGTGAAGCAGCTCAGTCCTGCAATATAAAGGGTTGCAGTGCCCTCCCCCAGAGCCCTCCTGATTGGTTCTGGGAGGCAGAGGCATTGAGGAATCACAGGGTGCCATTCAACTCCTGGAACCTGCTTGCACTGCTCATTGGCCAGATATACATCCATCAGGTTCTTCCCCTCCCATTTCAAGAGTTCAACAAGTTTCTGGCTCCAAGATGTCTGCTTCTTCCTACCCGCTCCAAAAAACAACTCCAGGCAATAATGAAGTGAATGAGTTTTATCATCATTATTGATTTTGTTCTTGTTTTCTGTCATTTTTGTTATTGCAATAACGAAAATGAAAATGACCAATTTCATTTTCATTATCAATATAATGAAAATGAAGTGCACACCCCATGGGCTCTTCTCCAGCCCAGGTCTCTGGCCAGTCAGCTACAAGTATCCATGAAAGGGCTTCCATTAGACGCAACTCTCTTAAGTTCAGTTTTAGAATTAAGCTCCCTTGCACCCCAACTACTGTTGGATCCTCTGCCCCTCCATGATAGCCTTCCTTCTGAGTGTGAACATCATCTTCTTAAAGTTACTTCCCTCACTTGCTAACAGCTTCCTCCTAGTATTCCCAGATGGCCGACAATTAGCTTATTTGCCACTGAAACTACCAATTATTACCTGCCTGGCTTCCACAGGGCTACACTCTGCCATAACTTCTCCTGGTCCATACTTTGACTCATTTGATCTTCTAAAAACTAACTCATGAAGAAGCAGGGATCTGTTATAATGTGCCTCAAAAACCTTTTGCTTTAGGTCTTTTTTTTCTTCAAGGGCAAAGCACTTCCAGAAAATTCTGATTTCTTCTGTGTGTTTGCCTTGGCCCCGGGAAATGTAACTTACTTACATTTGTCCATCACCAAAGCTAGCTCAGCTGTGCTGCCTGGTGTATTATAGAGATAGTGATCACAATGTGCTGTCAATTCCACACCCTTTCCCATTGACAATTACACAAGCACTTTGCAGACAGCAAATGTCATGCAATAAGAAATACAAAAAGAATATCATTGCTGTTACTTAAGATCTCGTTTTGTCTGTATGCAGGACCCTGTGCTCACTGCATTTCCCCCATTGCTGTCAATGGAGAAAACGCAGTGAACATGGATCCTTGCCTATATTTCTGGCTCAGCAAAGATTAGGAGACAGAACTACTGTATAAAACTATTTTACTATTATTAAGTAAGAACATAAGAAGTCTGTGACATAAAGTCCTATTGTAAGACAATTTAGAGTTGGCATCTGATGCTATTCATTTAATGGATCCATTCATGTTTATATCTTAAGTTAGGCTAAAAACGGCCTACCTGCCAGCCCAGCGTTGAGCTGCTGTGTGATCATAGACTTTTTGAATCGTCCCAAATGTCCTGAGGGAATGAAATGTAGGATTATTAGATGGAGCGGAAGGACTAAACAGAGAGGTAGATTGACACTGCTGTTTAAAAATAATCAGTCAAACCTTTGTCTTTTCATCACTAGTAATTATGAAGTAGATTTTAGCATAGTCTTTGATATGCAGGATCAGATTTTTACCCCAAACCTATGTTTTCCTATTTTTTTTCCTGGACTGTGTTTTATCATGAGGTCTAAGGGCGCTTTTAGACGATCCCGCTGACAAGCGGGATCGTTAAGTGCCGGCATATCCCCCCCGCCTTTCTCTCTATGCCGGGTCTGATGCTCAGAAGAGCATCAGACCCGGCGTAGAGACTCAGTGCGCATGCGCACCCTTCTGCACATGCGCATTCAGCAAAATATCAGGGAAGTGTGCCGTGAAGCCGGCACAGCGGCGATCCGCGTCGGAGGGGGCAGGATCGCCTGCCTGGTCTGACGCCGGCTTAAATGTAAGAGTGTAATTTAAACGAGCACAAAGAAACGCGGCTGATCAAAGGATCAGCCGCGTTTCTTGTCTCGTTTAAAAGCGCCCTAAGTCATCTACATATATTTTATATTGAATCACCTTGGTCTTGACGTGTTTTAAGAATTATTGTTGAAGTTAGGATGGCCTCCTACATAATTTTTCCAGAAGATTAATATATCTACCGCTGTTACTGTCATATAAGAGTAGCAAGAAGCTGCTACTTGCACGTATATTGTTGTGTGTGAAGACAGAAATAGAATTGTGGGGGAAAGTCCTGTTTCCATAGGGATCATGTTCCACCGAGACCTGTTCTTGGCTAATTAATGTACTGGCTGTAGGTCTCAAGAATTGAGATATGTGATAACAAGAGGAAGATAAATTTATCCAGCAAGTAAAAGTTGGAGGACAAAAATCAATCTGAAATTATTTAAAGTAGAGGTGAGCCTTGGAATGAAAATGTCATTTTTCTATTATTTTTTTATTTAATAGAAGATTAGATAGATTTGTCTCATTCTTTATTTACGTAAATACTATTGGCTTCTTCTGTAGTTTTATCACTTACAGTTATAATATGCTTACTCTCTGGCGACTAATGGTTGAATAGAAGGTACCTGACTACCAGTTGCTCTATGTATTTCATCTTTAGGGATTTGAGTATTCGGCAAAATATGGCTAATTCATTCAACAGGACTTGAATTATTGTGATCATCCTCTTATGTAAATGTCCATATAATAAGTAATAACACTATTCCATGGAGCTGTGAGGGGCTGTTTTGTTTTCCTCCTCCATCTAATTAAAATCAGAAAAGTGGTAGCAAAGAGCCAATGTAAATATTCCTTTGCTCTGTCCAGTGACCCCATTTAATTTTGTGTATTTACTATTTTTAAACCGTGTATCTATTAAACAGACTGTCAGAGAGAAATGATAAGGCTGCAGGCCTCTTGGAAGAGTCTCCTCACATATTATAGAGGTATAGTGTTCCAGTTCTGTGATAAATCTGTCAAACCACTCAGTTGTTGTAATACAGTGGGATGATCCAGCTATCATCAGAGGCTGAACTTTAGCACATGACATAAAATTACAACAGCCAGTTCTTCACATTTTAACAAGCAGCGCCCAAACTGTAATCCCTGTAGGAAGGGCAAGTAGCTTTGATTATGGTATTTACATCCAGTGCTTAGTTACCATTTTAAACAGTCCCTCTTTTTTTTCTCTACAAAAGATATTTGTCATGGAGCGAGTGCTTGTGAATCAGAGCAGATACATGCAGAGAATTATATCCCAAAGGGATTCAGTTTTTCATTTTTAAATTTTTTTATGATGTTTTCATTTTTGTAAATATATTTTCAAAATAAATAGCTACCCATGCTGGATTGTATTCTGATTAGTTTTGATTATGCATGTCTCTTCCCCATAGTTTGTATCACATTGTTCATATTCCAGTTGAACATTTTTTTTGGCACAGTACAAAGGCAGAAGCATCTGTTTAATCCTATGTGATTAGGATCTGCGAGATTGCCTCACTCCCCGGGTTTTAGATCAGCCCCTGCGGTCGGCTGGGGGAGCCGTGTTGGAGGTCCCCCGGGTTTCCCGGGGGGCCAGGCAGAATAGGGCATTCTCGGTGGTCATGCCACGCCACGTCTCTGAAACTCCCTCCCAAAGTACCTATGAAAGGACCTCCAAGCCTTTCGTAGGTATTGTAAGACCTGGCTGTTCCATCAGGCATTTGGCGAGGGAGAGGGGTAAGGATGGGTAGGGGGTGGGGGGATTGGTGAGGGGGGAGGTGGGCGTGTCCCTCTTTTTACCACTATTGTTTATTATTACTTATGATGATTTTTTAAGTTATTTCTAAAGATTTTATAATGGTATTTATTGTTGTCAGCTGCTCCGAGCTGCCTGTGGCAGGAGGGATGGGGTACAATGTTTTTAAAATAAATAAATAAATAAATGTGTTCACATGATCACAATTACAAGCTCTACTGCCACTTCAGGAAACAAGGCAAAGGTTCCCAAAGTACAGGTCAGGGCCCCAAGTGGGGAGTTACGGTCTCAAGCCTGATCATATTTGATATACTTGACATGGCTCTGTCTCTGTCTGGGGTCACAGAATTATCTGCAAGTCTAAAAATGGGATCACAAAGGCAAAATTTTGGAAGCTACTGTTTTAAAAGAAAATGATTTTATTTATTTATTTATTTATTTATTTATATTAAATTTTTACCTTGCCCCTCTTGCAAAAGGCGATGGGGTTAACTTACAAATTAACCAATAAAAAAAATAGTCGCAATATAAAAATAAGTATAAGTACAACCTAAAAAATAAATAGCAATATAAAACCACATTAAAACTCTGATCATGTACATAGAACTTAAAAATACCCTTAAGTGTATAAAATATCATCACTCTAACCCAACACCCATCCCATCCTCCCTTGCCAAATGCCTGCCAGAAGAGTCAGGTCATGCAATTTCATCAGAAGGCGAGAAGATTTGGACTGAGGCAAACCTCCACTGGGAGGGAATTCCAAAACGATGGCAGAGCCACCAAGAACACCCCCATCTGTGTCCAAATTCTCTGATAACACGGGACTTCCAGAAGGGCACCCCCGGACAACAGCAGGGACCACCCAGGGGCCCAGGCGGTGAGGAGATCACTCAGATAAGTAGGGCCTAGGCCATGAAGGCATTTAAAGGTCAACACCAGCACCTTGAATTGGGTCTGGAAGACAATAGGCAGCCAGTGCAGTGCTCAGAGAACAGGTTTTATGTGCTCCCTGCGGCCTGGCCCGGTGAGAAGGCGGACTGCTGCATTCTGCATTAGCTGCAGCTTCCAAACCGTCACCAAGGGCAGCCTCACATAGAGCACATTGCAATAGTCTAGCCTTGAGGTGACAAACACATGGATGATAGTGGCGAGATCAGAGTTTGAGACATATGGGCAAAGCCGTTTCACCAGATGTAATTGACGAAAGGTGCCCCTAGCCACAGCCAACACCTGAGAGTCCAGACGTAGCTGCAAATCCAGGAGCACGTCCAGGCTCCACACAGATGGAGCCAAAGGAGGATGGATGCCCCTAATAATGGGGGAGACCTCCTCACCTCAATCACCGATCCCGCCAACTAACATCACCTCCGTCTTATCAGGATCGAGCTTCAATTAGCTCGACCTCATCCAATCCCCCACAGCAGCCAAACACCGAGATGGCAGGCCCTGAGTCGGATGAAAATGACAAATACAGCTCAGTGTTGTCTGCATAGTGATGACAACTGGACCCCCCAGCTGCGCACGACATCTCCAAGCAGCTTCGTATACACGTTAAATAGTAGAGGGGATAAAATAGACTCCTGTGGTACCCCACATGGGAGGCCACCAGGGGACAAAGTACAGTCACCTAGTACCACCCACTGAAATCTATCTGTGAAGTAGGAATGGAACCACTGCAAAATGGTTCTGCCCACCCTCACTAGGTCCCGCAGACGTGTCACCAACAGCTCATGGTGAATGGTATTGAAGGCCGCTGATAGATAGAATAGGACCAACAGGATCATACAACCCTTGTCCAGTTCCACGAGGAGGTCATCAACCAAGGCCACAAGTGCTGTCTCCGTGCCGTTACCTGAGCAAAAGCCAGACTGTGTGGGATCAAGAAAACCGATGCCATCCAAATGCACCTGAAGCTGATAAGACACTACCCATGCAATAACCTTCCCTAAAAAGCGAAGGTTAGAGACAGGTTTTTAACTAGTTAGGGCATCAGGCGTCTACATTTTTTTGAGGCGGGGCTGAACTATAGTCTCCTTGAAGTAAACTGTCACCCACCCCTCCTGAAGGGAGGCGTTGATAACCTCTGCCAGTACTGGCCCCACTGTCTCCCTGGTAACTCTTACCAACCAGGATGGGCAAGGATCTAATTCACAAGTTGTGGCTCGAACAGACCCCAGCACATTGGCCGCATTGGTAGACATCACCAATTTAAATTCATCCCACAAAACATGACCAGACAGGGAATTCTTAACCTCTGGTTCTGCCACTGCCTCTGAAATGGCGGAGTTGAAGTCATGCTCATTGCAAGCAATTTTGTCCACAAAGTACTTCAAAAACATCATAATGGGCCATGGATGAATCTGGTTCCAGGCGGAGACAGGCTGAACCGACCAGACCTCTCACTACCCAGAATGAGTGGAACAAGGAACCTCACAGTCACAGCATACGACTTGAAAAATGCTCTATGAAGCAACTGATTGCCTTGGGCATGAGTATGGCACCACTGGCACTCCAACCACTTCCCCTTATGCTTCAGACATCCCAGGTCCTCTGTGAACCACGGGGACCCACAGAGCTGACATGCTGGAAGTGGACACCTAGGAGTCACCTGATCAATGGCCTTGGCTAACCAACTGTTCTATAAGGCCGCAAGGTCATTGATGGAGTGGCCATTGAGGTCAGCAGGCTGCCATCCTCATCCCACTTACTCCAGAATAGTTCGATTGCAATCAGTGGGCATTATTCTGGAGAAGTTGCTTGAGAATTTCAGCCTGAGTATCTGAAAATGTACATTTAGCTGAGCAATTACAAAACGATCTCTGCCATGCTTGCTCTGAGACACACAATGGGGTGATAATTAATATATATATATATATAAAAAGGGGAAATGCTTTGTTTACATTCTAGCATAAGTGTATAACTGTTGCAAAGAAATATTTCAGACCGCGTGACTCTTAAAATTCCTTTGCACAGTTTGGCACATGTAAGCCTTTGGGATGTTAAGAGTCTTGCAAAGAACAGATGGCTAAAGGGAAGAATCGCTGAACCTTGGAGCATAATCCTGTAAGTGAAATCTTCTCCTTTTTGAGAGAGTATTTATTTTCCTAATCTGATTTTCATTATGGGCCAGATGCTCAGCTGGTGTAAATTGGCACAACCTCATCTGGCCATGTATATTTGATGAATGATCAGTCTAAATTACGCTGAAATGAGATTTCTCCAAAATGGAAAATCTCATCGAAATTCTGGTTCCTGATACTGTCTCGGTTGAATTGAGAACCTCTCAGTACTCAGTAATATCTCAACTGACATTACCAACTTTCCGATTACCAGACTCCCATTTACCACTTTCCTGTCCATTTCAAATCCTGAGAATGAATACTGATGGAATACCCCATTTCTTGCACTCCATTTTCCCTTGTACTTTCTAGTCACTCATTGTGAGGTACACAGATTCCTTTACTAATCCACAATCCAGTTGCAGATTGGTCAAAGCAAAGGGAAAAACATAGAACAACATTCTGATTGGAAGCACTAGAGTGGAGGTTAAGGAGCACTTGGGGGAGGCTAAGGGGTGGGCTATTCGCAAAGTATTGGCTCAGAATTGTGGAAACAACAAACCTGGAAGTAGAATGGTACCCTCAGCAATGCTGTAAATGGTAAATCAATGGTACGTGGTACATGTGGTAAACGATAAGTAGAAAGTTGGTAAACCAGGATGGTATCTCACTGTATTGCAAGAATTGACAAATCACACTGATAACAGGAAATGGTTGAGAAATCAGTTCATGATATGACAAAAAAAATTATTAAGTAGCAATTTAGCTGTAGAGCTGCAGCGGGTAGCACATTTGCTACCCACGGGTAATACCCACATTTTTGGGCACCCCCCAGTGGGCATCTGACAGGGTACCCACCCCCCACCATTGGGTGCCTGGTGCCTGAAAATGTGGGTATTATGGGATAGTCCTGGAATGCCCCAGGAAGCCCAAGGATGCTGATCTTGGCACCCATGGCTCCCTGGGCTGACTAACCTTACTGCTGGGCTGCTACTCCTTTGGTCCTGGTTGTTGCTCAAGGTTTGCTGTTCCCTGCCTTGCATGCTGCTCAGCTGAGCTGGGAACTTACCTGCTTGGCTTTTTCTGAGTGTGTAGGGGGAAACAAGGAGCCCTCTTCCCACCTGCATGCTCCCCTCTAATGGGTCCCCCATTCCCAGGGGGTGCACACAGAACCCATGCACACCCCTGATATGATCCTCCTGGGAACAGGGTACCCATTAGGGGGTCAGACAGGGAAGATGCCTCCTCACTTCCCTCCTTCCTCTGAAAAATCCAAGCGGGGAAGTCCCAAGCTCAGCAGAGCAGCTCATGGGCTGAGGAGAAGCAGGGAGCAGCATCTGGACTGGAGGAGCAGCAGCCTGGCGGTGAAGTGAGTCAGCCCAGGGAATTGAGTAGCCCGAATGCAGTGGGCATTTTTTTTTCTTGGGGGAGGGGGAGTACAGTTACTTGGGCCACATCTGTTTGATGTTTAAATTGTTAATGGTTTTTATATTGTATTTTATATTCTGTTTGTTTATTGTACGCTGCCCCGAGATGCCATTGGGCAGGAAGGGGTGGGATATAAGCTGTGAAATAAATAAAATAAATTTGGTCCTACCATATTAGAATTCAGGGATGCACCTTGCTCTCACACTGGTATGATTCTGGAGTAATGTTGTTATTATTAGTGTACGTGTTCTCTGTTTAGATTACAGTAACTGTGATCAATGTCTGATTGAGTGGATAACAGACAGTGGTGGTCCAGCCCCTGCTTAAGAAACCATCTTTGGATGCTGACTCCCTGGCCAGCTATCGGCCTGCCTCTAATCTTCCCTTTTTAGGGAAGGTTATTGAATGAGTGCTTGCCTGGTAGCTCCAGGCTCATCTCGATATTATCAGTTTCTTGAAACAATTTAACTTAGGTTTTTGTCCTGGGTATGGCATGGAGACTGCGCTCGGTCAGTGATCTGAGCCTTGATATGGACAAGGAGAATTCTACCTTGTTGATTGTTAGAATTTTCAGCGTCCTTTGATACAGTTGATTGTGAGGTGTTGTTGATATGGTTGTGGGACTTGGTGGGGGTGCACGGGACCTCTCTTGAGCAGTTCCATGCCTTTCTGTTGGGGAGGTCACAGCAGGTGGGGATGGGCGACTGCTTGTCCTCCCCTTGGAACATGACCTGTGGTGTCCTGCAGGGTTCTATTATGTCTCCCCTCTTGTACAATTTGTGTCTGAGGTCACTGCGTGAAGTCATTCGGAGGTCTGGGGTGAGATGTCATCAACATGCTGATGACACTCAGTTCTACCTCTCATTTTCATCTGACCCAGGTCCTGCAGTCTCAGTTTTTACTCGATATCTGGTTGCTTCTGGATGAGGGTGAGCAGATTGAAGCTGAAACCTGACAAGACTAAAGTCAGGGATTTGTTGGCCGGTCTTGTGACTTAGAGGGGATTGGGATGCCTGTTATAGATAGGGTCCAGCCCCCTCTGGTTGATTAGGTTTGCAGTCTTGGAGTGCTTTTGGATCCCCCACTGTGCCTGGAATACCAGGTGGCGGTGGTGGCCAGTAGCACTTTTCACCAACTCCATCTGGTGAGTAGGCTGTGACCTTTTCTTTCTGAATCCAACATTTGACCACTGTCATCGATGCTTTCATCACCTCAAGGCTAGATTACTGCAATGCGCTCTACATGGGACTGCCCTTGATGAATTGTTGGTTCCACAGCTAGTGAAGAATGAGGCGGCTCGGTTCCTTTTGGGGATGTGTCACTGGGAGTGCATTACACCAGTGTTCTGAAGTCTGCACTTGCTATCTGTAGCTTTACAGGCACAATACAAGGTGCTGGTTTTGATCTTTAAAGCCCTAAATTGTCTGTGTCCTATATATCTGAAATACCGCCAGTCCTATCATGTTCCATTGTGGCCCCTATGGTCGGCCGGGAGCACCCTCTTCCAGGTTCCATCTGTTACCCTTGTCCATGGAATGGCGTGCACAGGAGGGCGTTCTCAGTTGCTGCCACAGTTTTGTGGAACTCCCTTCCCCATTCACTTGAGTCTGAACTTCTTCCAGAGGTGGTGTAAAACACTTTTACATGAAAAAGCTTCTGGCGGGCAGGAATAGGGGTTGGATGGGTTTCTGGGTATGGTTCGGGGGTGTGAGTTTTGAGTGGAGGGTGGTAGTTTTTATTGTTTGAATTTTATTATAGTTGTTGTTTTATTAATTGTGAGCTGACCTGAGCCTCTACAGGAAGAGTGGTGTATAAATTCGAATAAATAACTAAATAAATTTATGTGGTGGTATATTTTCAATGCAGGTTCATGAAACTGCTTTTGGTATCTTGTACATTTTTTAAAAAATAAAATATTTTTATCCTGCACCCTCTTGCAAAATAGCAGCTCAATCCTTCCTAACTCTCTCCCCCCCCCGTGTGACTCTATTTGGAGAAAAAAATAATTCTGTGACCCCCCATGTAACAACGCTAACATGCAAAGTATGTGAAATATCAATCTTATTTAATTATTTGTTTTTCATATTTCCCCCCACCTTTCTCCATAGACTCAGGACGGCTTACAACATTAAAAATATAAAATGCAATAGAACACATTAAAATCTCTTAAAACCCCAACATCACCCCAACCACCCACTCACCCCATCATTTATTGCCCACCTACCACCCATCAACTTATTCCAAACCCTCCTACCGAATCCCACCCAACCTTATTCCTGCCTGCCAAATGCCTGGCCAAACAAAAAGGTCTTATATCTCCTCCGGAAGACAAGCAGGCTTGGTCTTAGACAGATCTCCAAGGGGACGGAGTACCATAATTGTGGGGCAGCAACTGAGAACATCTCCCTGCATGCTCTCATTGTAACAACTGCATGGGCAATTGGCATTCGCAAGAGGACTCCCTCAGCCAACCTCAGAGGCTGCAATGAGACATAGGAGAAGAGGCGGTCTTTCAGATACCTGGGTCCCAAGCCTTTTAGGTCTTCATAGGTAAAAACAAGCACCTTGACTTATGCCCAGAAAGCTGGACTATGACCCCATCTACAGATGGCTTGCCCCCACCTGAGTTACTGATGAATAGTTTGGAAACTTCTGTTACAGAGTCTTGTTACCGTTTTATATGTTGTATTTCTCATTTTTCCTGTTTCAATAAGCTTGTTCTGTTTACAAATGTTATTTATTCCACTTTCATTGGGCTTTCACATTGGAAATTCAGTTATCGACATGAATGCCACTTTGCTGCAGCCATAAATGCCACTTTGCAGGGACACCATGACATGCCAGTCTCTCTTACTTTTCTTGATCTTTATTAAATTAAAGAAATTGAGCCCTGTGACTCCTGCACAGCACTTCCTGGAGTTTTAGCAGCCAGGTGCCATGGATTTGCAAAGCTTAGCTGATAAATTTCAGGTAGTTAAAGCAATAACAGCAAAGCTGAGGAAGAGGCATGATTGATCATTCATGATGGGATAAAACAGGTTGGTTTGGTGTTGGAAGAAGTAAATGGAGATAGCCTGGTTCTTTCTGGAGTGTTTATGGACAGTGCTCAGCTTTCTCTTGTGTTCAGAGAGGATTGCTTGTGAACATCTATTTTTCTTAACTTATTGTGTTGTAGGGGACACATAGCAAGTATTTTCTAAAGGAAACCACCCTTTCTTCTTCTTCTTCTTCTTCTTCTTCTTCAATACCTCTTTTTCAGCAGATCCAGGTCTGGCAGTCTCATTGCTTACCCGGTGTTTGACAGCTGTGCGGGACTGGATGAAAATGAACTGTCTGAAGCTGAATCCTGACAAGATGGAGGTGATGTTGGTGGGGAGGGCTGGGGGGTGGAGGTCTCCATCATTGACGAGGTTTGCCCCTCCCTGGTTCCTCAGGTTCGTAGTCTGGGGGTGCTCCTTGACTCGCAGCTCCATCTGTATATCCAGGTGGCAGCTGTGGCAAGGAGTGTCTTTGGCCAGTTACATCAGGTATGGCGGCTTCAACCATATATTTTAGACTCGGACCTAGCCACCATTGTCCATGCATTCATCACCTCTAGATTGGGCTACTGTAACACTCTCTATGTGGGGCTACTCTTGGTAATGGTCCGGAGACTGCAGCTGGTGCAGAATGCGACAGCTCATCTCCTTACAGGGATGGGTCACCGTGAGCATGTAACACCTGTAGTTTGCTCACTGCACTGGCTGCCTATAGTCTTCTGGCTTGTTTCAAGGTATTGGTTCTTACCAGTAAAGCCCTAAATGGTCTGGGTCCAACCGCACTCCCTGGGTTCTGGATCGACTCCTGTGGTGTTGGAGGTCCCCCTGGTGCAATGGGGGGGGGGTGTTTGAGAGGGTATTCTCAGGCTGCTTTTAAACGAGACAAGAAACGTGGCTGATCCTTTGATCAGCCACGTTTCTTTGCGCTCGTTTAAATTGGAAACGCAGATTTAAGCCGGCTCTTCCCCGCGTCGGACCGGGCAGGCGATCCTGCCCCGTCCAACGCGGATTGCCGCTGTGCCGGCTTCACGGCACACTTTGACGAGTGCGCATGCGCACTGAGTCTCTACGCCGGGTCTGATGCTCTTCTGAGCATCAGACCCGGCATAGAGAGAAAGGCGGGTGCTCGATCCCGCCTCTGAACGATCCCGCTTGTTAGCGGGATCGTCTAAAAGCGCCCTCAGTGGCAGCACTACAGCTATGGAACTCTCTGCCGTTTGAGGCCTGTTTATCCCCTAATCTCCCCTCCTTCAGAAATTGTTGTTAGACCTGGCTATTGTGCCAGTTTTGGGCATGGGAGATGGCTAGGGGTTTGGGGTGGGGATGTTTTTAATGTTTTTTATAGACTCCTGCTTTGGTTTTATGATCTTTTTAATATTGGTTTTTTAAATATAATTTGTTATTTATTAGAATGTTTTTATTGTTATTATTTTCTTGTGAGCTGCCCTGAGCTGCCAGAGGCAGGAGGGGACGGCATAGAAATTAAAGTATAAATAAACATAAATAAATAAACAAAGTTAAGTAATCGATTTAATAACTAATAGCAAGGGAAGCGTTTCCTCCATAGCGTTTCCTCTATGCATATAAACCACAAGCCATCATCAGGGCAGAAGGCACCCGCTTGACCATTGGGGTTTAGAAAGAACCACTCCTCTCCTCCAATTAATGTGCACGTTATTCCATGGCAGCTGATACTAGCTACTTAGATGGCTACTAGACAAGTTACTGGATTAATAAAACAAGTGTCCAACTAATATATCAACATAGATTCAACGTTATAATTAAAGCTGAATGAAACATGGAAAATATTTTTAATGCATATTTGTTCAATTAAAACAAATTCTAAATGGTACATGTCCATTTTCATTTCATGCTTTATATTAATTTGGGTTCCCAAGCTTCATTAACACAAATACTTGTGGAGAATGAATTTACAACTGGAAGGTTTGAATATTTTGCTAGGAAGAAACTATGAATAGTACAGACAACTGCAAAATTCTACATTCAGAATTTTCTTTACACTACTCATACAAGTCACCCAATAGGGAAAGAAAAATAATACCACACTCCTGGGTTCAACCAAGCAGTCAGCATCATCACTGGTTGTTAACAAACGGGACAGTACCCCACTTTGGCCTGCTGAGGCTTGCTTTAGCCTGAAAGCCACTGGCACATTTGTTGGTGCCCTGCTAGATGTTCACCTGAGATTGATCCCAGAGACCTCCAGGATCACAGCCCGGGCTACAGTTTGCCTGGGCGGGTCAAAGCAGACCACAGCAGGCTATAACATTTTTTATGGCCTGCTGTGACCTGACCCGGATTGGATTCACCATGGTAGCCATCATTGGCCACCATGGTTGCCTGTCATGATGGGAGGGTGGGGCCACTTGCCAAATGTTCATGTGGCTCCCCATCCTTCCCAGCGGCCCGGCCACCTGCACATTTGTTTGCTGGTCCGACCCGGTTGAGACCGTGTTGCCGGCGAGTTCCCGACCCAGGTCAGGTTGTGACACAGGTGCTCTGCTATCACTTCTGTTAACACCCATTATCACTGTACCATCCTTAGCTAGTGGTTTTCCCACAGTACATCAATTGGCTGGCTATGGTCAATGTCAGTAGCCCATCTCCATTTCTAAGGAAATGTAGGGAGAAAGACAACGACTTGCCAAACACCACTGAGTGAAAACAAAATTTAAACTCAGGATTTTTAGTTCCAAGTCTAGCATCTACTGGACTGGCTGGCTCTCTACTACCAAGCAAGACAAAACACATTTTATTTCACAGCTATTCAAAATAAGCAGTCCACAGTCAGTAACTGGGGCAAGAAAAATAGCCTTGCAGCACTTCCACAATTTGTTTTTTTTAATTACTGATTGCATGGTCTCATGGACAAGGTGAAGTCAAATAAGTGAAATTTGTGGAACAAATAACTGGTGTGAATGATTAATTCTGCTTTGGTTATAATGTTTGCTTCTAAAGATGATATTTAAATGTTTGAGTATGGTTTGGATCTTTCCTTTTCACTTTAATTTGTAACTCAAAAGTCCCACTTATTATGAAATCCCCTTTACTATGTACAATTGCATCCAGGGTGGTATTTAAAAATTATTGACTCCTTCTCAGGCCAATCTATATTTTAGATGCATTATTTATCACACTATCCTATAGCCTGTAGTTGTTGATGATCTGCAGTGGTAACTTGTTTCCTAATGATAACTACCTTTGAGCTTTATATTTTCAAAATCCTGGCAGGGCTTTCTGGTGTAATTGGCTAACAGAAAAACTTAGCATCTTTTTATGTTCCCTTTCTAGCATCTGAAATTGTAGTTTTTCTCTTAGTTTTAATTCTTTTTTTCCCCTTTAGCCCTTAAAGTTCCTAATTCTTTCAGTAAGTCCTTTGTATTATTATTTTAAAGATTCCGTTTCACTGCCCCCTCTATGGCTCACTGCATGTTTTCTTTGTATTTTGCTTTTCTTGTTCTTCTTTTGTACATTCTGCTTTCTTTGATTTCTGCTGCTTGAAAAAATCCTTTCTACCCCTCCAGCCATTTATTGTCTTATTTTTTTTCTTTTGTGTTTGGAGTCTAGTTAATTTATGACTGGTCCTGAAATTTTGTCTCTGATGTCTCAAAAATGTGCTGGGCCAAGACTGAATAAGGGATAATGACTAACTTCCCTTAACTGCTGTCTTTTGAGACTAACGGATGAATGATATTCTTGAGCATGCCAGTTTCAGTGCTGGAGTGCAATTTAATTTTTCTTCCTCGCTTGAGGTCCAGTCGGGCCCCTACAATGCAGCTCCTCTCTCCCCTTCACTTCCCCACTAATAATACAAATGAAATCCAGAAGCCAGTTCCAAACTGATAAATAATGTCAAACCGCTGGAGGATTCAGGCATACTAGACAAATACTGGATAGTCCTTAGCTGACTTCACTCTTCTGTTCTTCTGATTCTGTTTGATTTTATTTGCAGCTGTGGCCTTCCTTGGTTCTCTTGTACACTTTCCTAACTCTGCTTCCCACTGTCTCCTGATGCATTCATCAGTATCATCCTTTCTTGATTTTTTTTTTCTTTTCTTTTTTCTTTAAGGAAGCTTAGACTCTATTAAACCACCCATTCTGGAGCACCCAATATTGATATTCAAACAGCTACAAAAAAGAAAAAATAATAAACTCAGCTTCAGTAGTTTTTGCCAAGCATGTTTCCAGCCATTCAGTCCTCTATGGCCACAGCCATTTCTAGGAGGTGGTGGCAGACAGTCATGGGGTGATCATAATGTGTATATCCTAGGGCTGCACTGAATAGAATTTTGTTTGTTTGTGAGTATTGCCAAGTTTCCGAGGACCAGCTATGAGAGTTCGGCCGGTCTATGGTAACTAAATACTATAATACTCAACATTCGGTACTCAATATAATAGTTGGAATACTTGGAACTCAATACTCAGTAAAATACTTGGAAAAATAAAACCAAGTATTGAGTATTTTCTGAGTACTGAGTCCCCTTATATAGGGTCAGGAAAAGCCCCATATGTTGCTCATTTGAGGATTTACTGAGTACTGAGAACTGGACTGAGTACCGGGCCGATTCCTTGGTTACTCAGTACTCGGTAAAACTGAGTTGAATACCAGGATACCAAGGAATTTTGAATACCAGATTTCAGCACTAGTATATCTTGGTTATGGGGACCACTTTTCTATGGCTGTGACTTGTTCTGAATATATGGTTCTGCAGGACACATTAAATCTCCCAAAGACTGATTTTTGTCATGTCAATTTGACTTTAGTTTAACTCTACTGACAGCATTGTTCTCAGTTCTGATTTATGCTAGTGTAAATGAGAGGAGAATCAGGCCAAAGTGTTCCCACTTGCCAGAAGTCACTTGTCATGTGAAAACTTGGGATGGATAAACTGGAGTAGCTTCTGCTCTGTGTAGCCCTGGACAGGACTTGGGAACACGGAGGAGTAAGCCTCAAGCTATTACAAGCATCTCACTCCAAAAATATAAATCTGTATAGCATCAAATATAGAATTTTTTTGTTTAGCAAATGCAGTCCTGTCATGGTTCATTGACTTACTCCTTGTGGGGATGACACACATATATATATTATACTGATTAACCAGAGGTGGTTATTGCTGAGATTGTATCTGAGTGCTATCATATTCTCAGTGTATGGTTTTAATTAAATTGAAAGCCATTTGCCCAAGACATTTTCTTATTCTTTAATTATGGGGGCTGTAATTAATGAGAGAACTGTCCCCTTCACCCCATACTCAGCTGTTTATCCCTCCTCCCTAGATTTACATAATAGGTTAGGGGGTGAAGTTTGGTGGGGGAGGGGGGTCAACCAGATAGGCTGCCTCCCTCACTTTGAGCTGTTGCTACTCATTGGCCCTTTTCACAGAGACACTCTACCACTGATAACATGGGTGATAGATAGATAAACATTTTATTTAGGCAGACACATAGTCATAGCCATCATGCAACATTTACAGTAAAGGAACTATGATACATTACATAAAAAGTCCTTGGACAACAAATAACCAAGGATTATTAAGCAACCACAACCACTAAATTGACAAGGTAAAATTTAAAAACTGGGAGCGCCTCGCAAGGGCGAGGATCACAAACTTAACAACGGCTTGAGAATGTTCATGCAACCTATCCTGGAGCAATTTAGTTCACAAAACTTCATTGGACCAGCCGGAATGCAAATCAAGAAATTTGTACAAGTATTCAGCCTCAAGCCATCATAGGGTATTTTCAGACATGACGCTAACCACCCTTTAACCACCCTTGGTGGTTATTTATGCATGTTGCAGGGCTGTATTGGTGCCCTATGTAGCCCTGCAACATGCATAAATAACCACCAAGGGTGGTTAAAGGGTGGTGAGCGTCATGTCTGAAAGTACCCATACAAGTGACACCTGAAAAGCAAATGATCTGTGGATTCAACTTCTAGTCGATGAAAGGGGCATAGTCTTAATTCTAAAGGGATTTTTCCCAGCCGTCCTTCCAATAGTTGTGTTGGGAGGGCATTAAATCTGGCTGCCATCATTAGCCACTTCCCTCTTGCTGTGTAATCAGCAGCAAGGTAACAAGCCATGGTGTCTTTCCTTGGGGCCACATTAAGATAACTCAAGTGGGAAGTTGACCCCACTTTCTCCCATTCTTGCTGCAGATCAATATCCTGCCAGCGGATCCTGACCTCTGCTTGGGCCATCAGGGGTGCCTTGCACAAAACATTATTGAAAGGCCCATATATGCCAAATGGCAATCCACCTTCTGCATCCAGGCACTCTTAAATGAGTCCTTACCAAGGAAGGGAAGCAAGCCACTAGCTGATGGATTCGCAATTCTTAGCCACATCTTATGGGCCCTCTCCCATGCCCTAAAGGACCACTTCCACTGTCCAAGCTCCAAGCGGATGGCTGCTCCTGGGGTACCCCCTGGATCCTAAGCAAGGATCTTAGAAATTTATTCTGGGTACCATCAATCTTTACCAATGCAAAAGGGGACCATAGTTCTGCCCCAAATAGAAACTGAGCAGAGGATTTGGCATTGAAGGTTTTTAGGGCCATAGAATAAGTCACCTTACCAGATTGGGAGAAGAATTTACTTATTGCGCAGGCAGAACTTTTGGCCTTGATACTTGCTTGGCCAACATGGGATTTCCAACTTCCTGTATGGTGGAATAGGATAACCAAGTATCTAAATTCGTCTAACTGCTCAATTTGAATCCCACCGATGGACCAAGTAGACTTACTTCTCCTATGCGATTGGGAGCAAACCATTACCTTAGATTTAGAATGATTGATGGTAAGGTCATTCTCCCTACAATACTCGGCCATGGCTTCCAGCTGTCTCCTCAGCCCAATTCGAGTTTGCAACATCAATACCAAATCATCTGCAAAGAGGAGGCATCCAATATGGTGAGTTCCAAGGCGAGGGGGGAAGAAATGGAGCTGCGCCATACACGGAATGACGTCATTAAAAAGATGTTAAAGAGGGCTGGGGCCAACACACACCCCTGCCTGACGCCTCTTCCCACTTCCACCTCTCCTGAAACATGGCCACATGGGCCCAGCTTTACCACCAGCCTTGAGTCGGCATAGAAACTTTGAATCAAGGATAACAATCTATGGTCAATAGAGGAATGACTCAATTTAGACAAAAGGAGGGATCTGTTAATAGAGTCGAACTCCATCCTTAGGTCCAAAAAGGCCACAAAGAAGTGTTTATTAAGACTTACATGCTTCTCTGTCAAGTGAGCCAAAACTATGCAATAAAATGGGTGTTACAGTTTAGTATACATGTTGCAGGGCACCCATAGAGCACATATGCAGCCCTGCAACATGTATAATAAAATGTAACACCCATTTTATCAGTGTTAGAGTGTCTCTGTGAAAAGGGCCATTGATGATTAGCATGATTTGGCCCAAAAATTGTCACCAGTTGAGAAGGATTTAGTAATATTTCCATATGTGTGCTGTCTTAGAAAGATGAATTATACTGTGCTGTCCAGCTACAGAGCAAGACAAGATGCTTTCTAAAAATGATAACAGATGTTATAGTGCTTCAGGGATAGGAACGTGATTCCCTATCAGGATTTACTATTGATAGTTCAGAGAGGCAAATAAACAAAACCACATTTTGTTTATACAGATTATATATTTTTTCTGATTTGGCAGTGATCTTGTTTCGACTTTCTTTATCTGCAAAGGTTTACACAATATTTAAGTAAAAATAAACATTTGGTAAAGTTCAGCTATAGTGTATAGTGCCTATGACAACGAGGGTGTGTGTGCGTTCGCTAAGGCTGAAAGCCTGAAACTCCTTCCTCAATGGAGTTGATGGGGCTAGTTGTGTGAAAGTGATTTCAGGATTACAGCCCAAGGGACTGATGATCCAAGGCTCACTGGACTCAGCAGAAAGAGAGCCAAATCCTGGTCCTGTCAACCATCTCAGTATTTCCATTGACTTGAGTGAACAAGTCAGGTTGTTTCTGATGATCTTTCAGCAAAACTGAAATTAAAAGGTACAAGGTATCCATTAATTTCTACTGAAGCTGCAACCATTTCATGGAGGGTTGTAGAAGTCCCATCACTGGAGGCCTCTAAAAATAGATTAGATGGGTATCTCTCAGGGTTGGTGTTGATGCTGTGAATCCTGCTTCATGACCAAGGGAGGAGGGCTGGAGGAGATAATTGTTGGGGCTCCTTCCAGTTTTTATTAATTAATTTATTTAAATTTATACCCTACCCTTTCCAAAAGGTTTAGGGCAGCTTACAATAATAAAACATAATACAATTAAATATAATTTAAAATACAGCACAAAAAAATCCTTCAAATGCTTTTATAAACAAAAAAGTCTTGCACCACTGCCTCCGGAAGATGCTCAGTCTCAAGTGAACTTCTGTGGGAAGGGAATTCCACAGCAACTGAGAAAGCTGATCCCTCCCGCCCCCCGCCCCCAAAGCCCTTGCTGTATGAACCAGTCTCACAGGTGGTACCCACAGGGGGGCACTCCCAGCCGATTGCAGGGGCCGTAATCATGAAGCATGGAAGGACAGACATTTCTTCAGATACATGAGGTCCAATGATTCTAAGTTAGTGTATCCAGAAAGAGAGACTGTTGAGGTGACTTAGTAATAGTTGGGGCAGTAAGAAAGGGCATTGCTATAATAGGGACAGGCAGTGCAGTTGCACCGGGGCCCATGAGCCTGGGGGGCGCACACTCCCTGGTGTGGCCATGTCCCCTGCAGCCAGGCAAAGGGGTAGGAGTTCACATTCCATCTTCTGCACCAGGGCCCATTCCAACCTAGGTATGCCCCTGGCAGGGAGGAAATAGACTGAATGATGGTTTAAGGGCCCTTCTGGTCCTACAAGGCTATGAGTCATCACCTGTGGATTCTTCTGTCAAGTCTCAAAGGACCACACATCTGAGGCCATAATCTGAGAAAGCACATCACCCAGCAACTCCTGATGTGATGCCAAGATGCTGGTTTTTTAGATGAGCTCTGCAGGCTGGGTTCAGGGAATGAAGTTTGGAACCCAGTTCCGATATTCTCAGCCAGGGTCCCTGGGTTTTAACCATCTGCTAGCATCTCTAAATCATGATGTTTTCCTTCAATACTGCTAGACTTGTCTGAAAACATAGGTGAAGACACAAATCAAGTAATTGATTATAATAAAAACATAAGTCACTGACAGAATGCCTTGTGTTTTATAGAAAATTTTAAAAATACTACTGGCAGAACTGAAATGGGAACAACAGAAACAAAACCTGTGTTACAGAAAGCTATAAGCCTGCAAGGGCGTCTCTCATGACTTTCCTTATGATTCACCTGCATGTCAGGAGAAGGCAAGCTTAAAATGTTTCATTTGACAGAAGATACTAATTAGTGCTTCTTTGAAGACACTCTTGAGCACTAATTTTTCCAGTTTGTTGTTGAATTTCAGCCTCTTCTTTCTTTCTGGCTCTCATTTTCTGTCTATCTTTTGGGGTTATTCTGGCAAGCTACATTATTTTGTTCATTAACGGAAATGTGGGGTATTTACATACCCTGGGGTGTCCATTTTTTCAAATAATTCAGAGGGTACTGGCCCTAGGACTTTGTTCTCTTAGGACATTGTCACTGACACCCCTGTGCATGTTTGTGGAAAAGTTAATTAATATAACATTACATTTTTGCTTTCTTTAGGCAAAAGGTACTGTGGGGGAACTTTGTACCCCGGGCTAAGTTTCTATACCCAGTTGTATATTTCAAATGCAAAATAATTCAAAGGTTACTATCCCTAGGACTTTTTCCTTTTAGGACATTGTCACTGGCACCATTGTGCACGTTTGTGCAAAGTTCCATTCATTTACCATTAATCTTTTCCTTTCTGTGGGCAAGAACCCCCGAGCTATCTTTCTATACACTGGTTGCACACTTTTTGAAATAATTCCAAAGTTAGTGGCCTTAAGAATTATTCCTTTCAGGACAATGTCACTGGCACCCCTGTTCACCTATGTGCAAAATTTCATTCATTTACCATTAACCATTTGCTTTCTGTGGGGAAAATAATCTAACTTTCTATACCCTTGGTGTGCATTTTTTGAAATAATTCAAAAGTTACTGGCCCTAGGATGTTTTCTTTTTGGGACAATGTCACTGGCACCCCTGTGCACCTTTGTGCAAAATTTCATTCATTTACCATTAACGTTTTGCTTTCTGTGGGCAAAAAGTACCGTGGGGTAACTAGAATGGTTTTCCCATTGGGATACAAACTTACCCCAAACTCCATGTTATCGGTTGGGATAAAAAGTTACCCCAATGCATTTTCCTGGGTTTTGTGCTACTCCAATTAGCTTTGTCTTACAACAGAAGTGAAACTAAAGCAGTGTTGCATAACCTGTTTGACTGGTTTCAGGTTAGCAGATAACAGGTTCCAGGGTAAACAGTTACCCCACATTTATTATGAATTATTATTATTGTTATTATTATTATTTTATTATAAGCATTTGTATAGTGCCAGTTGTATACCTGGTGCTTTACAGAACAATAAGATAGACGCGGTTCCT
This sequence comes from Sphenodon punctatus, assembly GCA_003113815.1. NCBI lineage: Eukaryota > Metazoa > Chordata > Lepidosauria > Sphenodontia > Sphenodontidae > Sphenodon > Sphenodon punctatus. The sequence goes on along the minus strand of QEPC01004588.1, from coordinate 2,347,876 downwards.
GCCTATGGCTTACAGTCTAATAGACACAGAGGGGGGAGACAAGGAGAGGGGACATAGGGAGATATAAGGGATAAATAACATTCACTTTGTACCCCGGGATAAGTTTCCCCGGGCGGATGCAAAGTCTCAGGTGCACCTGCTTGGCTTGGTTTCAGTTAGGCAGGAGTCTGTGGGGAGGGCAGACAGTAACTATTGAAAGGAAAGTTCTAACAGGTGTCGGGAAAGGCGGCGAGGAAGAGGTGGGTTTTGAGGAGGGATTTGAAGGTGCAGAGAGATGTGGGCATGGAAGGAGTTCCAGACATGGGGGGCAGCAAGGGAGAAGAGACGAAGGCAGTTAGGGGAGCAGGGGAGACGAGGGAGAGTGAGGGAGGGGACAGAGGAGGAGCGGAGAGTGCGTGAAGGAGTGTGTAAGGAGACTAGGACTGAGAGGTAAGGGGAAGCCAGATTGTGAAGGGATTTGTAAGTGAATACCAGGAGTTTGTGAAGGATGCGTTCAGGAAGGGGGAGCCAGTGAAGTGAGGAGAAGAGAGGCTGCACGTGGTCGAAGCGACGGGCTGAGTGGATGACCCTAGCATCGGAGTTTGGGATGGAGATAAGGGGGGACAGCTGAGAGCGGGGGAGGCCAGCAAGGAGGAGGTTACAGTAGTCAAGGTGAGAGATGACCATGGCATGAACAAGGGTTTTGTCTGAGGAGACAGAGAGAAAGGGGCGAATCTGAGCAATGTTGTGGAGGGCGAAGCAACAGGACTTAGCAACAGAGTTGATGTATGGTTTAAAGGAAAGGTGAGTATCAAAGACGAAGCCCAAGCTACGGGCTTGG
>QEPC01004588.1:2235763-2269356 GCA_003113815.1 Sphenodon punctatus | reverse complement strand
AAAGGGGGTAAGGGATCCACCGTTCTCATTGTTAGGGTGATTGGGTTATAATGGTTTTGTTCTTTAACAGGTTTATCGTTGGCTGGTCATTTAATAAACAGTTGCGGCCAGTTCACCCAAATCTATGTGTCTGTGTGTTTATTTGAAAAGTGCCTTATTTCCTGTGCGGGGACAAATGCTGATAGGCTGAAGCAAGTGAAGGCAGTTTTTAACACCCCCACCCATTCAGACTGAAGTGCCACTCTAGCGGTGTTATCGGACTCTCTGTCATAGTTTGGCCACACAACAATGTTTACAAGAATGTGGCTATTTTAGGGTGAGCATTAGGAACTAACAGGTAAGAAATAGTATATTTCTAACTCATCTTCTAAACAGTGCAGGTAACTTCATTTAAAGGGCCAATGTAAAGCTCTATTGTGAAGCATCAGTATGGGGAGGTGGTATGACAGCAGTGAGGCGGAGGCCTCCTAGTCGAGCTGGCTGGCACATGATTGCTGCCCAGGTTCATGGCTGCCCAGGTTCATTTTTGCACATGCATGTCCTGGGTGGGTGCATGTCTGCCTAGTCAGCCTGCGTATATGATGACTGGTTAGACTAGGCCATGGGATGCATTTGGAAGCCCCAGGTTCCCTCCAGCCTTACTGCTACTGGCCGCCACTGCCTCACTAGTGCTGCCACATCCCTCAGTTCCTAGACCTCACTTCTGAACTGGAACTGTGTGGCAGGGCCGGCCCCAGGATTTGTGGGACCACGCAGGGCCATGTGCAACGTCTTGGTGTGGAGCCCAATTTAGATAATTTTCTGGGGCTGCCACCCTCAGGTGTGGGCCCAGCCCGGCTCAGCCCTGCTGGGCGGGTACTTTTGGGGTACTTTGTGGTACCTGGAACATGAGAGGTGGTTTGGGTACTACATCTTCAACAGGATTATCCATTTACCCTGGTATTCACTTCAGTTGAAGCCCCCTTTAATGTAGTAGTTCCCAAGCTTCTTGCATGTGTGACCCCATTTTGAGGCGTTATTTAATGCAGTGATGTCAGACAGCAACAAAGACATACCAAATACATTTTAAAATACCTTTGTACGTTAAATATATACCAGTGCTCCAGAATCTGCACTGGCTGCCAATAGCATTCCGGGCACAATTCAAGATGCTGGTTTAACCTATAAAACCCAAAAAAGTCTGGGCCCTAAATATCTATAGGACTGCCTTCTCCCTTATGTCACCTCCTGGCTTCTAAGGTCAGCTAAGAGTGCTCTCTTGTAAGTTCCATCATTGCATCGGTGCATATGATACGAGCATGCAGAGGTGTTCTCAGTGGTGGGCAGGCATTCAACAGGCAAGGTTAGGATTTAGGGTTTTTTATGGCTATTATTTAATATGTGATTTAAGGGTTTTAGTATGGGTTTTAGTATGGGTTTTATATGTATGTTTGATGATGATGATGATTGATGATTGATGATAGCCTCCCTGTGCCTTTGGAGAAGGGTGGGATAAAAATCCAAATAAATAAATATTGGCTATGAACAATCATGACGTCATTGTAAATGATGTGACCTCACCTGGGTCCACTGTTGGCCCCTCTGCTTTAATGGGGCTTATGTAAATGCACAAGTTAGCTCAGGAGTTACAATGCTCAGTTGAGGCTCTTGGGCTCCTATCTGAAAGACCACCTGTCCTTCCATGCCCCACTGCAGCCCCTCCGATTGGCCAGGAACACCATCTTGTGGGTACCATCCATTAGTCTTGTTCGTACTACAAGGGCTTGCAGGTAGGCTTTCTCAGTTGCTGCCCTGTTGCTGTGAAAGTCCCTTCACCTTGAAGTTAATTTGATCCTGAGCCTCTTCCGGAGGCAGTGTAAGACTTTTCTGTTTGAAAAGGCATTTGGTGGGTGGGGATAGAGGAGGGATGATTGGTGGATGGGTTTGGGGTAGGGACATGAGGGGGGTTGGATGTGGGGAATGGGGAGGTGGTATGGGTGGGTTGTGGGTAGGCTGGGTTTTTTTAAGGGTTTGTTTGTATTTCACTGTTTCTATGGGCGTTTTCTGATAAGACCCTCCCCATTCACCCACCATACATGTTTCAGGGCACCCTTAGGCAGGGACCCGAGTTCACTGCACCAAAAAATCTTAAATTCTGCAACCAGTGAAACCAAATTCTGCAAATTCACCGCAAGCATTAATGTTTGCATAATTAACTTGATTTGCATAACTATGCATGCTGGGAAGCAAATTTGCAACAGGTTTGACATAGAATCACAACTTTGCTAATCAACACAACTCAAATCCTCTGGAATTTCAGCACCCCAGAATTTCCACCTCATATTAAAACCTGAGACCTCCCTCAACCAAACATAGGGCCTTCAGACCCCACCCATGCACAATTCATCTTCCAGGGGTGTATTTACCCTCGGGTCATGGTCACACCTCCCGGACAGATGGCAGCTGCAGCAGCAGTTTCAGTCAGGCGACAAGTTTATGCCTGAGCCAGGATTTAAAAATCCCGCAGACAGCCCCCACTGCAGTGTCACCGCAAGTTCAGCAAGAACTGCAAGTTCAGCCTGTCACTGCGAGGATTGGCTGATTCTGCGAGGGCTGGCTGATTCTGCAAAAAGCATTGCAAATTGCAGCAACGCAGTCAACTCGGGTCCCTGCCCATAGGGTAACACTGCAGCCCTGCAACATGTATAGTTGGTGGGTGGGTGGGTCGTGGATGGAGAGTATCTTGTCTGAAAACGCCCTATATTGTATGTGGTCTTATATATGCTTTTATATGTTATGTTTATATTTTATTTTGCAAGCCGCCCTGAACTTTTCTGAGGGAAGAGAAGGATAAATAAATAATAAAAAAATAAATAAAATTTAAAAATTAGTCTGAAGTCCTTGCATGATCAAGTAAAACCTCCGAGGCCCTTTTTACATGGGCTGTGGCTGTGGGGGGATGGGTGTGCGCACCAGTGCAGGGGACGGGTGTACATGGGCGCACACCCATCTCCCCCACATGGAGCAACATCTGTTTTCCCCAGTTGCTCCATGCAGAGGTGATGGGTGGAGGTGCGTAGGTTGCGGGAGTGCGCACGCACCCCCACTCACCTGCTGCAGTGGTCACACGGGCGGTACCAACTCATGCCCATGCAAAGAGTCTGCGTGGGCATGAGTGGGTCCATCTCGTGTAAAAAGGACCTGAGTTCTATCAGTAAATGTACTGCGTAAGTATCTTTAAACAAAAGTCAGTATGGATTTGACTCTCTCTGCTTTGTTTAGATTTGCAGTTAGTTATCTCCTTACTCTGAGTAAAAGTATATAAATATTTTCAATCTATTTAAGATTTTCAAGATTATTTAATGCTGTAGTCTCACTGCTGCATAGCAATAGTTGTTTACATTCTTCAATTATACTATCCAGTAAATTTGGCTAATTAGTAAATGTTCCTTCCCTCCGGATGATTGCACTTGAGGGCCGCAATTCTGAAGTTAAGCTCCTAAATAATTCCAGGAGTGCAGACTAAGCGTCTGGTTCTAAATAGCTTTTTATTTTTAGAATCCTTCATTATTTCATGATATTATTTTTTTAAAAAAAACACAACACAACATACTTTTTTGTAAGTTTCTCTAAGAATCTTGTGTATTTCCCATGCATGATCTGCTTTAGTAGGTAAAACACACAGAGGGATTAGTAACAATTATCAACAAAACAATGAAGTAACATTCAATATCTTTGTAGATTTTAGTTCCCTTTCAAAGGAAGGAGAAGATGTAGAATCAAAATCTGAAAATGCAAGACTATAAATATAAATGAATTCAACCTGATGAAATGCAATTTTGCTTTTGTCCTTATATTGATGCAATAATAGTACTAGAGGAAATACTTCCAGCAGGGTTGGCTTTACCAAGGGGCCATGAACCCCCTGTGGAGTGCCCAACACTGTGCCCCTCCAACTCTCTAGATCAGTGGTGGCAGGGTTCCCTCTTAGCAGGGCTTCAAACACAATGGTCTTTAGGACCCTCCAGGAGTTGTGGCTGCTTAAATGACACTATTTGTTCATAGACTGCCAAATATTAAAGGGGGCGTGACGCCGTGACCATGAGAAGGGAGTAGAGCCTTGGGCCTTGCAAATTATAAGACTGGCCCTGACTTCAAGTCATACTCATAGGGCACAATAATATGCCCCGCATGCGGTATGCATGTGAAATGCACGTGCACACGGTGTGCGCGCATGCAGGAGGGCTGCGCATGGCAAGCATGCAGCCTGGCTGGACCCCAAACTCCTGTGACCTACAGCCTGCCTGCTCCACACAGCATTTCTATCAGCCACAGGGGTTTGGGGTCAGGCCAGGCTGCACGCTCACCATGTGCAGCCTTCCTTTGTGCACGTGCTCTCAGCACATGCGGGGCATAGGATTGTACCCATATTGTTTGGGAAATGATCGGTTTCACTCAAAAGTGATTCTGATTTCAAGTGAAATCACAACTTAATCCGAGGCACTAAATTCTTAGTCTCATCAATTTTGTCCTAGGAAAATCTGATAAGTCAAACTTTTGTAAAGTTTCAGTGAAAAAAATAATCATAAAATGGGGCTGAATAGGTAGTTATATTATTTTCTCTTGAAATTTTGTAGGATGGATTTCGTGTTTTCACTCATGCCTCCCGTTAGACATTACATAGTTATTGTTAAACATTGTGCTGGAGAAATCAAATGTCTGTGGTAAATAAAGTAATGATTAAAAGTTGTTTGATTTGGAGGAGGTTAACTTGTGTGTGCAGTACTTTTATTTGGACCTTCACCATAAAAATCTCAGAAAAATATATACTTGGGTTAAGGAACAGATAATTAAAGGTTGCCTGTAACACAGAGCATGTTCAATCTGTGTAATTACACCAAATCAGGCAGAAACACTATTATCAGCTGTTAAATGCTATTGTACCACTTGGCTTTTTACCTTTGTTTTTCCACTTGAGATGAGACATGACACCTTAATTGAGTATATCTTGATCCTGATGTCAAATTTTCAAACACACAAAAGCACTTTCCCCCCACCGAGTTGTGGTGAACAGTTCTAAAAGTAGCTGGGACCATCTTACCAATGGCTGAGAGATCTTTCCACTATATCTGAGTCGCTCTGTGCATGATGTAATTTTAGCTAGTAACAAAAACATGAAAGGAAACTATTGGGTAGCACTGGTCGGTCAACATTTTTCATTAAAGCTTTTTTTCAACTGAACCTGACTTTTTTTTCTCTCTCTCTAGAAAATGTTCAGGGTTTGTAGTTGGAAAGAAAAAAAAATCTAAACTGAAAACAGGACAATTTTTGTTTAGTAGCTTCAGCTTCCCCACCCACCACCCCCTTTCCTCCATTTTTTCAATCCATCTTCTTTTCTTCTGTTCTACTCTTACCGCGTTCCACTCCTCTTTCTATTTTGATTCTGGAAATTGGGAAGGGAGAAAAAAGGCAGAGAGAAAGTGGAAAATTGGGGGTTGGGAGTGGGGGAATCATTTTCATTTAAAAAAATAAATAAAACGAAATCCTCTTTTCTGTTGTTGAAAATCAATATCGTTGTTTATTTTAGCTCCCATTTACAGGAAGGAAATGGTGCAAAAATTCAGAATCAACCTGTAAAAAATGCAAAGTTCAGACTATATACCTGTGCATTAATCCAACCAGATATGTGATTTATTTATTTATTTTAAAAAAATCAAAACACTTGCTAAAGTAAAAAGTATTTATGAAAGGTTTAGAGAAAGGAGCAAAAATATATTTTGTGAGAATATTTCTTTTACCAACTGAATTGTTGTACTGATTGTGTTGGTAGTTGATATCCTCCTTGTGATATATCACCATATATTCATGCTGTTTCTTTTGTAGCTGTCAGCAGCCTTTGATATCATTGACCCTGTGGTTTATTGACTTGCCCATGGACTCTGGCAGGGGTAGATGGAATCGCACCATAGTGGTTCTGTTCTTTACTCTTAGATAGATCCCTGAGAGTAGTGTTGGGCGATTGCTTATCTTCCCCGAGGGCTATGTCATGTGGAGTGCTGCATTCCTTTGTCACTCCTCCTGTTTACTGTGTTTATGAGGTGGTGGAGGAGAGTGGGAAGATAATGAGATCATTTAGGCTGCAGTGTATTCAGTGTTGTGGATGATACAAAGGCTGTGCAGATGGTACAGTGAAGTCTCTCTGCTTTGTATCGGCATGGGCAAGAGCAAGAGTCTGAAGTACAGTCTAGACAAGATGGAGGGCACTCTTAAAATGGAATCTAGAAAATATATTATTATTGTTATTGTTATTGTTATTATTGTTGTTGTTATTGTTGTTGTTATTGATATAGCATCTGCAGTGTACCTGGCACTGTACAATCTATTGTTATGGACAGGTCCCTACCCCAAGGGAGGCTTACAATGTAAGAGACAAAGGAGGGGGAGACAAAGCAGAGGTGAACATTGTGAGAGACGGATACATTCATGAGGTTGTGAAGTTGCAGGTGCATATGCTTAACTTAGTTACAGGGAACAAACTTAGTAACTTAGTTACAGGGAAGAGATTCTGAGTGAGTAGGGAAGAAGATGCAATTTCACTCATGATGTGCTAGGGAAAGCCTGACGGAAGAGGTAGGTTTTCATGAGGGATTTGAAAGTTGGGAGGGAGGGAGCAGAGCGAATGTATCCAGGGAGGGACTTGTTTGTCTGTTGGTTCCTTGCAATTCATTTATTTTTTGCACTATCTATGGGTGTTTTTAAAGAAAATGCTACCTCACATGGCCACCCAGAAGCTCATCCGAACACCCATCTGAAGGGGGAGTGGGGGGATGTGTGCTTCCATGAGCCAGGCAGCACCCTCTCATGGGCCACTCATGGAGCACTGCCAAGAATCCTGGAGTGCTCCGCATAGGGCAAGCCCAAAAGGTCCACCGCAATGGGCGGCCAATGGCCATGCAGTCCCTGCCTTATGAACTGGGGTAGCCAGCCACGCCAGCAGACCAGTCCGCCACTGGTAGGTGCTGTGGATGGGGACCCGGCCTTTGCAAATCACAGTAACTGGCTGTAAGTGCTGGGGACCCCGGGTTCCCCAGCACTCACATCCAGGGCATGTCAATTCCAAAGGCCAGCCTGGAGCTCTTCCCCTCCCCCATGGTCTGTGACCGGGGGAGTGCATGCTGGGAGCCGCCTGTTAGAATCCCTCCCCACTCACTCCACCTGAGGAGATGCTCTGTAGCAGTGCCACTCGGCAGCCACAGACCTCCCCCTCCCTCCCCAAACCTCGTTTCAAAAAAACACCCTCTGGTATCACTAACTCTCTGTGTTAATCTCTTAGCCAAGAAATAATTCCCATTTCAGTTTGTCACAATTTGCCACAAATTTGACTTTACAAAAAAAATAAAAATCCACTGGAATCTAATTCTTTGTCAGTTTATCTGCTTGTTAAAAAACATATAACTGGCCTAATCAGTATCCCATAATGTATTATGGTTTCTTCAGGGCAGGAAGTTAGCCAAATTGCATACCATATATTATTTCAGTCTAGTATATTTGTGTTTTAAATATTTATAATATCTTATTATTTATGTTTTACTGAATTTTGTTATCCATGTTTCACTGAATTTTGTAAGCTGCCCCGAGCCACCGTTGGCGAGAGGGGGTGGGGTAACAAGTTTTAAAAATAAATAAATAAATAAATAAATACGAATGGATATTCCTACAGCATAGAGATCATTATACACCTCAGTTATTACAACAGTTAATAATGTTCAGATTTGTCATCTTTCCAGTGGTTAATTACCACTGAGCAGAATAATGGAGTATTACCTCTGGACCCAGACTGGCCAATTGGATAGCAATAATTACCCATAGTGGATTACTGAAGTCTAATAATTAAAACAGGAGAAAAATCCCTTACTTATTCTGTTAAATGAATTGGAATTTCTGCTAAATTTCTTGGAATTTTATATAATTTAATATTCTTAGTTCTTAATATTCTTGTGAATAAACAAACAAACAAATAAATGTAGGCAAAGAAAAAGAAACTGGAGAGAAAGGTGGAGAAGTTTTAATGTGTACTCCATATTTAACACAACAGGGTCCAGTATTTTTTTCTCTCTTGAAAAAAGATTACTTGTAGTGTCCTTTCTTTTTCCTGGTTTGGAAGTCAGACCATCTTCCTTATTCCTTCCAGTTCATTTATGCTGAGTTTATTTAAACTTCTCCTTATCATTTGTACTGGGAACCTTAAAATACTTCACAACATAGGCATTCAGAATGACATTGGATAATTTCAGACGTTACGAGACCGCGGTCAACCACAGTGAACCCCCTGTGGTGACCGAAAGACCCATAATGGGTATTTTCAGACGTTACAAGATCACGCTCAACCACAGTGAATCCCCACATGGTGAGCGTGATCCCGTAACATCTGTTGGGGGGAACGGAAGCTCCCTGCCAGATGTTCACCCCCGTGAATCATGGGGGGGGGGGGGAATCACATTCAACATGCAAACGGAGATGGTCCAGCCAGGACCTCAGTTTGCGTGTTGAATGTGATTCCCCCCCGTGATTCACGGGGGTGACCACCCAGCGTAACACTGAACAGACATGACGTTGACATGCTCAACCATGGGGAATTTCCCATGGTTGAGGGTGTCAACGTCATGTCTGGCTGCTGACCATGGCCAGGAATTGGCGGCCGTGCTCGTCACCGATTCCAGGCCATGGTCAATTTCTCGGGGGCGGGCAGGTGCAGCGGCCGTATTGGACACAGCGCCCACCCATCTCTGGGAGAGCGGGCTGCTGGGGGAGCATGGGGGGGCGGGACTGTGTGGCTGCACGTTGGGCCACGCAGCCCCACCCCCTCCAGATTCCCTGCCGGGATCGGCCAACACGTCTGTTGGCTGTTACGTGTTGGCCACGGCAGGGAATCAGTAGGGTGTTTCCGTGATGGGGCAAATTGAGCCCCGTCATGTCTGAAAATACCCAATGTCTGTAGTGAGTTTGGCCAGATGTTCACCATGGTGAACCTCCGGCGGGAATCACAATGACCATGATTCTAGACCTCCAGTTGCCCAGAGGTCCAGAATCATGGTTAGCTGGACCACGGTCCGGGATTGGGCGTCTGTTACCTGACGCCAGCACAGATCGTGGCCCAGACTCCAATGCGGGATTGGGGGCAGTGGCTGGATTGGCCACTGCGCCCGCCCTTCTCCTGGAGGGTGGCCAGCTGAAGGAGCGCGGGGGGGGGTGGGGCTGTGCGACCACACGTCACGCTGTGCAGCCCCTCCCCCTCCCCGATCCCCTGTAGGAATCAGCCAGCACATCTAATGGATGACTGGATCATTACTCAAAATAATAATCAAAAAAAGCAACGCTATGGAACTTTAATGAGAATTAATGTTATAGTACATTCCTCCCTACCCCTGCACAAGCTTCTGTAGTATAACCTATATTGTGCCAACAGATTTTTTAACAGAACTTTCCCTTTAGGTTAGTGTTGAGCTCTTCTTAAAAAATCGATGGCATAATATGGCCCTATGTATTTACATATCCTAATTATTTAATTACATTGCAGATCTTAATTATTACATAATTACATGTCTCAAATATGTAATTACATCTACTTACACTTAATTGCTTAACTAAGGCCATGAAATTAGGGTGTATAATTGCAGTATATAGTGGTTAAGAAGTGTGACATGTTTTTTTGTGCACCAAGTATAACTTTAATATAAAAAAGTCTTTAACACGCTTACTGAATTCTTGGATAAAAACTTCTAAAAACAAAATCTAATAATGAACTGCAGAACCCAGAATCTTTCCTCGTGTAGCCAAATTCTGCCTTCCCATCTCATATAGATCATGGCACTTCACCCATCAAGACACCAATATGGCACACAATGAACGACAAAGTTCCAAAATAAGAGATTAAAACAAAACAACCCCCCCCCCCAAAGATTATTCCTATAGCAAAACTGAGGCAACAATTTTGTGTGCAACACTTTGCCTGTTCCAAGACAGTCATGAATATCTCAGAAGAAACTCTGTGGTATCTCTGGGTAAAAACATACATGCAGCCGCTGCTGCAGCTCCATGCCCGTGGGTGGGATGGCTAACCCCACCATCACTATGCCTGGCTGGGTCAGATCAAGAGATGGAACCAAATGTCCCGGGGAGCGAAGTGCGGCTGACCAGCTCTACCTTCACGCTGTGGCTGGCGCCCCAACCCCTGCCATGATGGGCGGCCATGGCTGCCAGTAACAAGCAGCCATGGATGGCTGCCATGGCAACCACCCATCCCTGGCTCACCTGGGCGGCTTGCAGAGCTGGATCGTGGGCCCAGTTTGTTTCAGGTCCATGTTTCTGGCCCAGCTGCCAACCCCACTAGGGTCTGAACTGGGCCCACATCTGGTGGGTCCGAAACAGATTTGCAATTCAAACCAGATCAGCATCTCATTTGTTAACACCATCTGTCATGTTCAAATGTTTATTTATTTATCCCTCCCGTCCTGCTGACAGGGCAGCTCGGGACGGCAAACAACAAGATAAAAGAATAAAACAATAAAACAATTTTAAAAGTTAAAAATTCCTCATATGCACAGAAAAACACACACACACCCTCGCTGAAAGCCTGGTGGAACAGCCAGGTCTTACATAAACATCGAAATGACAGGAGAGTGGGGGCCAACCGAGCCTCCTCCAGTAGCGAATTCCACAGCACAGGGGCAGCCACTGAAAAAGATCTAACATCAGTGGCCACCCACCTCGCCCGGGGAACTTCCAAAAAGCTCCCCTGGACGATCTCAAAGGGCTCACAGATACATGGGGAGTGAAGAGGGGCCCAGGCCGTGAAGGGCTTTAAAGGTTAAAACCAGCACCTTGAACTTAGCCCGGTGCTTTATAGGCAGCCAGTGTAGAGCCTGGATCACTGATGTCATGTGCTCCCTGCAGCCTGCCCCCATAAGGAGATGGGCTGCGGCATTCTGCACCAGCTGCAGCCTCCATACCAACTTCTTGGGCAGCCCCACGTAAAGCGCATTGCAGTAATCCAACCTCAAGGTGATGACAGCATGAATGACAGTGGCGAGGTCAGAGTCTGAGAGATATGGCCGAAGCTGCTGGACAAGATGTAACTGCCAAAACGCACTCCCCACCACAGCCACAACCTGAGATTCCAAGCTGAGCCATGAATTGAGGAGCACACCCAGACTCTGCACTTGAGAGACCATGGGAGGGTGAACCCCCCCCAACAAGAGGAGATTCAACCACCCCCAGGCCCCCCCAAGCCCTCGCTCACCAACATCACCTCCGTCTTGTCAGGATTCAATTTCAGATGGCCCAACCTCATCCAAGACCCCACAGATGACAGGTACTGGGAAAATAAGGATACTGCATGGCCTGGATCGCTGGAAAAGGAGAGGTAGAGCTGAGTGTCATCAGCATACTGATGACACTGCATACCCTAAAACCCTCTCACGATCTCCCCTAATGGCTGCATATAGATGTTAAATAAGAGGGGGGACAAAATGGCACCCTGCGGGATTCCACACGTGAGGTCCCAGGGGAAACATGTACCCTCCTGCAAGACCACCTGGTGAGTTCTCCTGGCCAGGAATGAACGAAACCAGTCCAAGACCATTCCATCAATCCTGGCACGGTCCCACGGGCGAGTCACTAACACCTCATGGTTGACTGTGTCGAATGCAGCTGAAAGGTCTAGCAGCACCAATAAAGTCTGATGACCCTGGTACAATGCCAGACAGATATCATCAACTTTTCATAAGAATTGTAAGACCTGGCTGTTCCGTCAGGTGTTTGGCAAGGGAGAGGGGTGATGGGTGGGATGGGGGATGGAGGAGGGTGGAGGGGGTGGGTTCTGTGTTTTTATTAGTGTTTATTTATTGGGGGATGTGTTTTGTTATACTGTATTTTTATTGTATTTTATATTAATTGCTGTTGTTAGTCACCCCGGGCTGCCTGTGGCAGAAGGGGAGGGATATAAATTTGCTAAATAAATAAACCAAGGCTGCCAATGCAGTCTCCGTACCATACCCAGTCCGAAAACCAGACTGAAAGGGGTCAAGGAAACCGGTGCAGTCCAGATATTCCTGGAGCTGCTGTGCCACAGCCAGTTCAATAACCTTCTCTAAAAAGGGGAGGTTAGAGACCAGCTGATAACTGACAGGAGCTTCAGCATCAAGAGATGGTTTCTTGAGGAGGGGCCTAACCACAGCCTCTTTCAGGCAATCAGGCATCCTGCCCTCCTGAAGGGAGGCACTAACTACCCCAGCCAGCAACGGCTGTAACGTCTCCTGGATGGCTTTCACCAACCAGGACGGGCATGGATCTTGTTCACAAGTAGTGGCATGAACAGATCCCAACAAGGACTCCACATCAGCAGGCGACACCATCTGAAACCAATCCCACAAAACAGGACGGGACGAGGCATCCATAGCCCCAAGATGATCCTCTGCAATAGGGATGGGCGAACAGAACTGAGTTCGGAAATTCGGTTCGGTTCAGAAATTCCGTTTGGTTCGGAAGTTCGGTTCAGTCAACCAAACTATTCGAGTTCGGTCTGAACTCCGAACTTCCGAACAAAGTTCGGAAATTCAAACCCCAATGAACTAAATGGAATATTATTTTTTAGGGATGGGCGAACAGAGCCGAGTTCGGAAATTTGGTTTGGTTCGGTTCGAAAATCGAGTTCAGTTCGGAAGTTTGGTTCGGTCCACCGAACTGGTCGAGTTCGGTCCGAACTCCCAAACCGCGTTCGCCCATCCCTACTCTGCAATAACTGTGGTACCGAAATCGTGGCGGATGCAAGTGATCTTATCTACAAAGTACTCAATAAACCAGTCACAGTGGTCACTTGATTGCTGCACGTCCAAGTGGAGGCACGCAGGACTGACCAAGCCTTTCACCACCCGGAAAAGCTCCGCTGGACGTGACTTTGCCGATGCAATGAGGGCAGCAAAGAACTGCTTCTTTGCTGCCTGCACCACCACAGCATAGGCCTTTAAACTGCTCTTATGCTGCGATCGATCATACTCGTTGCGGGTCTGGCGCCACTGGCGCTCTAACCACCTACTTTCCCGCTTCAAACACCGCAGGCCCTCAGTAAACCAACGAAACCTGCGGGAGACTCGGGAGGGCAGTGGACGTCTGAGAGCCACTCTGTCAATGGTCTCGGCCAACAAGGTGTTCCAGAAGGCTACGAGATCATTGGCAGAGCGGGTGTCAAGGTCCAGGGGAAACTCCCCCAGAGCATTCTGGAACCGATCTGGGTCCATATGGTCTCTGGTGGTGGATCAATCTACTAGATCCTGCACCCTGTCAGGGGCTGACATGCACCAGGATGCATGGCTTTTAAGGAGGTAATAGTCAGACCATGACAAAGACTCCACCCCCCTAACTCCTACTAACTGACCCCCCACTGTTACATCTGTGGTAGCAATTTAGCAAGTGATAAGGCTTATGATAATTACCACTTATGGGCCTGAGTGACAGTGAGTGGTAATTATCTCATAGGGGTATTCTAATAATTTGAGTGGAAATATATATTATGCTCCCTATATGTTTGGGATTGCCAACACAGGCAATCCTGATCATGTAGGGGATTGTGTTCAAATGTGTCTAAATAACAGCTCTTGGGTAGGGTACCCATTGCTACTCAGCTGTTGTGGAGGAAGGGGACTTAACTGTTACTCATCACAGCTCCCCCAGACCAGAGACTTTTCCTACTCCCACAGGAAAAGGAGTAGGTGCCACCCCCACCTCCCCAGAACACTCTGGCCCAGGGAGGTTTGCAAACATTTTGATCCAGCCTAGGGTGGGGAAAAGGTTCCCAACTCTTGTTATAGAGGCATCAAGGTGGGGCTGTCATTCTCCCTTGCTGTCTTTACTCAAGAGCCCCATTTGGCCCTTGTCTCTCTCTGGTTGGCTGGAAGAAGCAGCTGGGCAGGTAGGCTAGTTGGTCAGCCCTGTCACCATGCTGATTTGATGGAAGCCTGCGTGAACACTCTGTGTGAGCAGAGCCATCTGCTTGAGCACTCTGAATCTACAGCACTGACAGGGCAGTGTGTTTGTGGGGGTTGGGATGGACTCAGAGAGTTGCTGGCTACCCTTCCCTACTGAGGCAGAACCAAACACTGCCAAGGACTTAAAAGGGACAATGGAGAGTAATTTACTGTTCAGAGATTGCTTCAGTACTTGCCTACCTGCCAGCTGGCTGTCCATAGCCCTTGTTTCCCCTTGTTGGAAGTACAGATGACTCTCTCAAGCCTTTATGGGTGTGGGAATGGGTGAGTATTTCTCCAAGAGTCCATCCATCCTGGCCTGGCTGCCAAATTATTTGGGGAATGGAAGGCTGGGGGAAAAAAAATTATTCCTCTTCTACCCTTTCACAGTTTTATGGCTGCTGCTAACTCTTCCTGTCTGCAGCAGTAAGTAGTGATGGGCTTCCCAGGAAAAAAAGGGTCAAGTTCAGAGTTCCTGAATTGCTAAACCTAATCTGAGATTGCCAGACTGGACTTTTCTTCACCAGAACTTTCTCTTTTCGAAAAAGAAAGGGTCGGCAAGAAGATGATGCCGGCTGGGCTTTACATCTAAAATATTCCTCAGTTTCCTGTCAGTGTTTGACTTGCTGTTCTGATTATCTGTGTCATACTTAAAAATTATATAACGCCTCTCATATTTATACCTGAAGGCAGATTGATAATTGAGCAATGACAAATTGTGAAATACTCCAAAAGTCCACATTTTACCAAATGTATGCAGCAGGTCATTTTATATGTCACCAAGGTAATGACAAGGTGTGTGATGTATCAGAAAAGATAACAATTACTATTGCACATCCCAGACTTTTGTGGAGTTTTCAGTAAGCACTTACTTTCTCTGTGACTGCAAGATATGGGAACTCTCAGAGAAAGACCGGGTTCCCTTTTCACTGTGGTGTAGCTTTTGGAAATCCTCTGTTTCTAGGATTCTGCTGTGAATACAGATTCCCTGTCCTGTGCAGGAGCTAAATCTTGTAGTCGGGGAAGATTCCCAGGAAATATTAAGGTGCAATTTTCAAAGAGTTTTGCTCCAATGTTATTGGGGGTGGATTTAGGCCAACGTAACCCTTTTTGAAAATTCCAGTGTAAAATTTACTTCTGGCCCAGGCAGAGATTGAAACGTGCGTCATTGGTCTCAATATATAAACTGTGCCAAGCTGCCGTGAGACTGGATGGGGCGGAGTAGAAAATATTAAATAAATAAATAAAATATTTTGGACATAAGAAGCTTCTTTCATCTGAAGACAGACGTCAAGACTTAAGAAAAGAGATGTGCTTCATAATATATCCATCCTATGGAAGAGAAAAATGGGAGTTGGGTGTAGTGCGTTGGCCTGGTTACTGATTTACCACAGAATTGATATTCAAACAGTCCAATGTTCTGTTCTAGGGATGGGCGAACAGAGCCGAGTTCGGAATTTTGGTTTGGTTCGAAAATTGAGTTTGGTTCGGAAGTTTGGTTCAGTCGACCGAACTGGGCGAGTTCGGTCCGAACTCCGAACTTCCGAACCACGTTCGCCCATCCCGATTCTGTTGTGGCTTTATTCACAGTTTAAGCATAAACTTACAAACTATCTCTCAAACATAGGTAATCCCCAACTAAAGATCTTTTTTCAGGGCAAGCCTAGTTCAATCCCCTTCCCCAGGTCCTCTATCCAAGTCCCTTTGCCTGCCAACAACTCCAAGGTGCTCCTCTCTAGGGTCTCTCTGGTGACTCCCTTCACTCCAGGAACTGTGGGCTTTTTAGCCACGATTAGTCAGCTGACCCCACCCAGTCACAGCTGCCCACAGTCAGCCTCCCCTAATTTGCCTCAGCCTGGTAGCTTAGGAGTAGAAGGGCTGACTCATTAACCCTTATAGGGCCAGCTCACCCTACTACAGGAACTGAAACAAAAACAACCCCCTTGCCCAAATGTCTTAGGGAATAGGACTGAATTATTACTAATAAGATTTGCACGGCTCCATATCTTATTTGGGGAGAAGGGTAGCAAGTTTGGAATGGGCTCTGATGATGGATTGGGGCTCCCTTATTCTCCGTCCTAGCAGCAAAGTACTCAGCTGCACGAGGGAGCATGGGCCCCCCAAAGCTCGTCGGCCCTAGTGCAGCTGCTGCAACACCTATCCCTATTATACCTACGCCCTTGCTCCCTTAACTGCTTTTGACAATCCAGGCCATAGAGGATAGGTTTTGAAACAACAAGCCTTTGGTAAAAAGCTCTAAAACCTATGGGGTTGATTCAGTACTTGCACATACACTGTGTGCAAGGTGAGCATGCACAAATGTTGTACAGCTGTTGTGCAACTTTTGCACACCACGCACACAACGTGTGCTCCATGCACACTGCCTGCGCAGGACTGTGCACACTGCATACATAGTGCATGACAGTTGCGCACACCTGCGCAACCTTTGCAAGTGCACAACTTGTGCATGGTGAATGCACAGCACAAATACTGGATCAGCCCCTTTTTCTGCTATCTCTCATTGAGCTGCACAACATTTGCACATGCAGAACTTGTGCATGGTGCATGTGCAGCACAAGTACTGGATCAGCCCCCTTTTCTGCTATCTCCCATTGACTTTGGTGGGGTCAGAATTGCACCAGGAGGCTACACTTTTGAAATAACTTGTGAGCAGTTCCATTGAAGTCTACTATGCTTGACTAAACAGTTTCAAAATGGTGGCCATATTGTTTCTACAACCCAGGGAAAGATATTTTCAGAAGCCATACTGCAATGTATGTTTGATAGGCATTGTCTGCCTTGCCTGAGGCAATCCTGGGTTCTGAAGAGACTGGCAAACATAGTCCAGTGTGTTGCCATGGAACCATACATAGTGTTTGGTACTTTAAAAAAACAAAAAAACAATTTCAGATTAATTGTATACAAGTTTTTCCACTTCTTTTTTTAAATAAGCATTTTAGAGTTTTTGTCTATATGGACTGAGTGAAGAAGCACCTGGTAGAACGTACTGGATAGTGTCCTTTGTTCTGAAAGCTTTCAAAGCCAATTACAATAGGTACCTCACTGCTGAAATATAGCCCTGGAACAGCATCCATCCCAGCATGATTTATATCTCAGAACTGTAGTAAACTATCAACCCCTGTCGTTCCTCACTCCATTCCCTACTCACTGAAGCAGGGTAGTATCCAAGGCTGCAGTATCATAAAACAGAAGAAGTTTGTTAAATAGAAGTAAATGCAATGAGCCAGAAGAGTACGGGTGGCCATTTGTGCTTGCCCCCATGCTAAGCCTTCTAGGAGGCACGTAAGTGGATTAAAACACTTCTAATTGCTTGACACGGGAAATCTCCATCTTTTAAAAAAATGGGTTTGGAAATGTTTATCACATTGTATTTCTCTGTTAATGCTAATTAGGGACATACACCATGTGGCCTCAGTTGTTAAAGCCAAAGAATTGGCAATAAGAAGTTCCTGGATATCCTAATTATGGAGCTCTGTTAATTTTCCACTGTTATCATTATTCTCAGTTAATTTTGTTATTCATTCACTTACACAGAATACCTTGGAAAGTAAGAATTAGACTTATGATCATTGGGAACTGATTCATGTCTGTTCTCCAGAAAAGCCATTACATTCAACTTTGAACTGTTGTTCTTTGTTCACTTAAAAGATGAAGCTTTTCTCATCTTCCTATTTTATTTTTTATATAGTATTTTAAAGGGAGCTGTATTTTTTTCATGATAAAAAGTGGAACATAGTAGGGGACAGATTTCTGAAATGCCCTCACCTGTAGAGTCTGGATTCTAAGGATTCAGTCTGTCCCTAGCTGGTGTTGTGGGTGTTTTGAAATGGGCATGATTCTTTCATTTGGGATGTTCAATAAGAACTTTCAAGAGAAAAGCCAAAAGAGAAAAGTCAAATACTTTCACATCACATTTTAATTCTTCAAACGCAGTGAGAAATTCTTTGACTCTTCTGGTTTGTTGACATGAAAAGCACAGACCATGGGAGCTAGAAGGATTGAAATATCTATCTGCTTCAGTTCTTTATAACAAGGGTGAGGAACCTTAGGCCCAGGGGCCAAATTAGGGTGGCCATACCTCCCCTTTAAAAGAGGACGCTTATGAAAAATACATATTGTAAGGCTGCATTGGTCCTAGTGCAGCCCTGTGCCTTGTATTTTTCATAAGCGTCATCTTTTAAAGGGGAGGTATGGCCACCCTAGGCCAAATGCAGCCCATGGCTAATTGACCTCTTTTCACTTCCTGGATCTGGCCCCTGGATCCAGCTCCTACCTCCAGCACTGAAAGGCTGAGCACAGAGAAAGGGAGCAGGGATGAGGGCATGTGTTTAAGGATAGGGGACAGATCCATGGCACAGATCTTAAATGGACCCTCTTTTTCCTGAGAGCACCCAACCCCCATCTTCTGTGTGGCCCTTGAAGTTTCTACTAATTTGCAAAGAAGAACTGCTAGTAGAAAAAAGATTTTCCACCCCTGTTTTTAGCATTGATTGCTTTATGTGTACACGAATTAACAGATGGCTGGCTATTCAGATGTACACTGTTTGGTTGTATATCTGCTTACATGTACATACTGTATGTGTGTCTGTAGCCTCCAGAAGAAACATGCCTAACACTAGACTCCAAGCATGGAAATGAGCTTGGGGAGGAAGACGCATATTTGTTTCAGTTACTGTTGATGTCATAATCAACACAGTAGACAGTGACCTGATTGTGGTTTTGAGGCCAGTTTAGGGCTCCAGTCTCATGAGGCTGGGTGTCTGAGTTAGCATGGACTTGTAGGGATAGGCGAACAGATTGCGGTTTGGGTTCGTCCGTTTGGTTCGGCTGCGTTCGGTTCGTCCGTTCGGTTCGTCCGTTCAGTTCATCTGCATTCGGTCCATCCGCTCAGTTCGTCCATTCGGGTAGTTTGCTGAATTCGGGTTCGGCCGTTTGGTTCGGTCGTCCGAACAGACCGTTCGGTTAGGCCATTCAGCTGTTCTGTTCGGCCGTTCAGCTGTTCGGTTCGGCCGTTTGGGAAATGTTGTTATGGGTGGGTTTTTTGTTTTTTATATGGTTTTTTGGTTTTTTATTGGGTTTTATATGGTTTTCTTTTGTTTTTTATTTGGTTTTTTTGTTTTTATATGTTTTTGTTTTTTTAAAAAAATCTAATATTATATGTATCTATCTACACTAAATCTAACTGCTATTAACTATTCAAAATGCTATGAACTAAATGGATTATCTAACAAGTACACAGGCCTATTCCTACAAACACTAAAACTAAATCACTAACGCTATCTCTATCGCTAAGCTAACTCCTACAACTCTATCTATCTATCTATCTATCTATCTGTATGTATATATATATAGATAGATAGATAGATAGATATAGATATATATATATAGATAGGTATAGATATAGATATAGATATATATCCATATATATATATATATATATATGGATATATGATATATATGGATATATATACATCCCATATATATGGGATGGGGGGAATCACAAACAGAAGAGGGGTCTGTAGTGAACTGAATACATACATACTCAATGAGTCTGTACAGTGAAATGCATAACACAAGGTTTCAGTTTTTAAGTTTCATTTCAGTACAAAACTGAAATGAAACTTAAAGCAATCTAAAAATCCTACTCAATGCCTGCTGTTCAGGAACAGTGACTAGCTCAGAAGGTGTTGGGAAGGGGGGAGGCAGATAATTAGTTTCGTTTCTTACAAGCCTCTCCACCTCTGGTGCCTGGAAGTATGCTCCTCGGTGACTGACACCTCCCTGTCATTTGACCTTCCAGTGAACCTTTTTTTGCCACCCGAACTCACCCAAATGCAATCTGAACTGACCGAACTGTTTGGCCATTTCGCCGTTCAGTGTTCGGTATGTTCGGGTTCAGGTTTGGGTTTGAGTTCGGGTTCGGTCATCCGAACAAGCCGAGTTTGAGCCGAACTCCGAACTTCCGAACCGCGTTCACCCATCCCTATGGACTTGGAGGGAAGGGGAGATGGCCTAACAGTGTGTGTGTGTGTATATGTGTGTGTGTGTGTACATGTAGCCAGTGTAAACTTAGGGATGTCCATTGTCTCAGACCACCCTCAGTCCCTTGTTTGCTCATGAAATTTCACATGTACCTTGCTAGTTTTAACTTAATACTTGAGACTTCAACATGTTTGTAATTGTTATGAATCAAATGTACATTTTCATGATATACATTGTGAGTTGATTTGAGATTGAGAGGATATAAATTACAAGTATTTTAAGACTAAAGAGAGAGTGTGTAGTTGCTGTGTTGATCCCAAATGTAAGAGATGGAGAGAAAGTAATTCAGATAATTCCTGTTATTGGCTGAACTTCTGTTGGTAAGACGTACAAACCTTTGTGCCACATAGGGTCATTTCTCAGGCTTGTAAAAAGTCAGTAATGATGTAAAAAACATCATTGTCCCTGATGTTCTATATTTATGGAATGGGAGAATCAAGAAGACCATTTCCACAAGGAAACCAAAGTCATTAATAATGTCTGCTCTAGCTCACGTGGGAGAACTTTGCCCTAAATCAGTGACACTTCAGATCACTGCTTCAGGTCTTGCTGACTGAACACAGTGGGAGGTGTGAATTGATGGCAGACAGCAGTATAGGTAGAATAGACCAAAGCCATTTAAAAGTGTAAGTACTATACTTGACATCAGGAATTTTGTAATGACAGTAATTATTATTGTTATTACCATATTGTAAGAAAGGTCAAGTAATAGGATGGGCTACAGATATAGCATTCTGTGCAGTGCCTCTTGTTTACCCAGCCCCAAGAACACTCAGTAGAATTCCATCTCATTGCAAGAATAGGTTAATTTTTTACATGTTGGAGCAGCAAGTCAATTGTAATTCAGTTATTATCTTCTCCACTACAAAGTGCATTCAATTTCAAATTTAATTTTATCCTCATTTCCGTTTCTAATTAATCCAGATATAGAGGTGCTATAGTAACTGGACAGCGTGTTCTTTGAGGAGATGAAGCATGTGACAATCTCATGGCATCACAGTAATCTCATTAATGAACTGTTTATATAATATGCATTTGAAGAAATAAGCTAGTTTTTCATAAACATTTTGCTGTGGTGGAACATTATTATAAGATATATCCATTTATCTTCTAACAAAATTCTTATAATGGGCATTTTCACGCAAGACACTCTCCACCCACCACCCACCCCCACCCACTATACATGTGGCCCCCATACAGGGCACCCATAGGGCAACAGTGAAGCCCTGCAACATGTATAGTGGGTGGAGAGTGTGTGAAAATGCCCAATGTCCCATCACAGCAAAATGTACATACATACAATATATATATATATATATATATATACACACACACACACACAATATACATATATAATTTATTTTATTTATTTATTTTGTTCATTTTTATCCCACCCCTCTCACCGAGCCAACGTGAGGTGGCTAACAACTACATTAATAATAATAATAATAATAATAATAAAAATAATTAATAATTAATAATAAATATATATCATAGATATAAATATAAAAATTACAATAATATAAAATACATACAATCCAAAATATTTTACCCAATCTGTGTAAAAAACGACACCCCAATCTACCCCCTCCTCCCTCCCATATATATATATATATATATATATATATATATATATATATATATATATATATACTTATAATTCAAGGTGATGGTTTTGACCTATATATCCATAAATGGTCTTGGCCCTACATAGCTAAAGGATCACTTCCCTCCCCTCATAGCCTCTAACATCAGCTGGGAACACTCTCTTGCAAGATCTATCATTTCTCAAGGTCCATTTGACCCAGGCATGCAGAGAGGCATTATCAGCAGTTGCTTCACACTGCTCTGAAACTCCATTTCCTCAGGGGTTTGGGAAAGCCCTAGTTTGAGCATCTTCTGGAGGCAATCTAAGACCTATTTATTTGTCCAGGCATTTAACAGGCCATGTTAGGAATTGGGGTGTGTGTGTGTGTTATAAATATTTTAGGTGGTCTAGGGTAAGTACAGAGTAATGAATCAAAGTAATAGCATGATAAGATTTCTTACAAGGGGAATTTCCAGCACTATGCCTGCATGGTGGATTGGATACACAGTTCCTCATCAGAGGTGCAATGAGACACCTGCAAAAATGGGCACCCTGTTGAACCTGGGGTGCCCGACACGACCTGCCCGTGTTCGGGCACCAATTGGTGCCTGAACGTGACCTGATGAACTACCAGCACACTTCCCAGGATGACCCACCTGGCTACTGTTCAGCTGAGCTAGTATCTTCCCACTCAGCTTTTCTAAGTGGGGTCCAGGAGTGGAACGAGGAGGCCTCTCCCGGCATGCCAAGCAGTCCCTATAGCAGAAGTGCACACAATCCGCGAGTCTGACAGAAAGTATTGTGCACATGACCCACAAGCAACCCTGCTACAGGGATTTTGGCATGCCACCGGAAGAGCCTTCCTCACTTCCACCATGCTCAGAAAAGCTGAGCGGGAAGAACTCGACTCAGGTGAGCAGTGGCCTGGGAGGAGCAGCAGCCAGTCAGGGAGTCAGCCTAGAAAGCACGTGGGTGCAGTCAGGAGCCAGGATCAGTTTCTCGAGGCTTCTGGGGGCATCCTGGAAACTCCCATAAAGACCAACATTTTCCAACCATCTGGACACATGATGGGGGGGCTGGGTAACTCTCAAATGCTGCTGGGGTGCCCTAAAATGTGGGGTACCCACATGTAGAAAATGTGCTACCTGCTGCAGCTCTAATCCTGGTACAGTTAACAAGACATGCATATTTAAACTCTCTCTTATTGAATGTTGACAGTTATCATGCAGGGGCTACCTTTTCAAAGGGAACTCAAGCTAGCCTCTACAATTGTGATGTAATTTATTTATTTATTTTGTATGAAGAAAGCAAAGAGCTGTGGGCACATGCTGAATTTCTCTGCTTCATTTTTAGAGGCTCTGAATGTCTTCAAGCTTTGTTAACCACAATGGTTGCATTCCTGAAAGAGCTTAATCTGAAATGATCCTGTTCACTTCAATGTGATTTCTCCACAGTAAGAAATTTGAGTTTTGTAGCCCAGATAGGTTTGTGGGTGTTCAAGTCCCTGGCAGCAGCTGAGTTTATGGGTGTGCAAAAATATAGAACTGGAAAATTGCATCCCAGATTTTCAGGATTGACTGAGGTATCTTTGCAAATCTGACCACCAGGGTAAACTGTGTGCACTGCACCTGGTGGATTGATCTCTACATTACCTTAGTTTTGAGTTTTGTATGCCACAAACTTGCAAGTCTCTTACAGTAGTTCAAGTTGTGCATCCAAAATTCTGTCCAGAAAAATTATCCTCTTTGTCTGACCCCTTTGCTCAAGAAGCCATTTCTTGACATTGACTTCATGGACAGTTATTGGCCAGTCTCTAACCTTCCCTAAGGTTAGCAGCTCCAGAGGCATCTGGACTGCATTGTTTTCCTTGATCCCTTGCAGTTCGGCTTTTCTCCGAGTTATGGCACTGAGACTGTGCTTGTGGCCTTGGTTGATGATCTGCATTGTGAGTTGGACTGAGGTCAGTCCACTCTTTTGATTCTATTAGATCTATCAATGGCTTTTGACATGGTTGACCATGAGATGCACCGTGCCGAGGTGGGCAGAATTGTTCTTGAATGGTTCCACTCTTTCCTAGCCGGAAGATCTCAGCAAGTGGTACTAGGGACTTTTCATCATCTCCCTGGGATCTCATGTGTGGAGTTCTGCAGGGATCCAGTCTCCATTCTGTCCCCTGTTCAATGTGTACAGGTAGCCTTTGGGTGAGATCGTGAGAAGGGTTTGAAGTACAGTGTCATCAGTATGCTGATGACACCCAGCTTTACCTCTCATTTTCATCTGGCCCAGGCCCTGCAGTCTTAGTGTTTACCTGGTGCCTGGCTGCAATGGGGAATTGGATTTATTTTATTTATTTTATTTTACTCATTTATACCCTGCCCCTCCTGCAAAGCAGCTCAGGGCAGCTAACAATTCATAAAAATAGAATAGAACAATACAATAATATAAATACAGTAAATATATAACACAAATAAAACATATTAAAACCTTCAGTCCCAATGTGGGATGTCAAAAAGAAAATAAAACATACAGAAACCCCACCACCCTAACCCACACCAAGACTGTGGAACTCCCTCCTAGCAGAGGTCCATGTGGCCCCGGATCTCTCCTCCTTTAGACAACAATGCAAGACCTGGCTGTTCCATCAGGCTTTCGGTGAAGGAGATGGATAAGGGGTGGGGGGTTGAGGGTTAGGGGAGGTGGGCTAATTATTTTTGGTGCTTCACCGTATGGTTTTATAGTGGTGTTTTATATTTATTGCATATTTATTTTATTGCATTTTATATGTTTAATTTTTTATATTGTTAGCTGCTCCGAGCTGCTATTAGCAGGAGGGGTAGGGTATAAGTATGTAAAAGAAAGAAAGAAATTATTAAATTAAATTAAATTAAATTAAATTAAATAACACCAGTGTTCCATTCTCTGCACTGGCTGCCCATAGTCTCCCGGGCCCGATTCAAGGTATTGGTTATTACCTTTAAAGCCCTATACGGCCTGGGTCCCGCTAATCTGAGAAACTGCCTCATCTTTTGTGTCCTGGATCGACCTCTGCAGTCAGCCGGGAGTGCCCTCTTGGAGATCCCCCTGGCATTCTGGGCAGGTAACCCAGCCTGAACCGAGGCAACGCATGCCCCAGGGCTTCCTCTTATCTGATGGGGTGGGGGGCACAGGGTGGGTTGCATTCATCACCATAGAGTCACAGTTGTAGTCTAGAGTGGCAGAAGAGGAGGGTGGCAATGCACGGGCAGACCACAGCTGGGGGAACCACTGGCCCAATTAATGGGATTCTCGTGCGGCCCATACGAGGCAGCTGAGGGGGTGGGGGAGGACACAGATCAGCGCCAGGGTCTGGCAGGCTTCCAGCCTGTGTGTTAACACCCTATGTCTTTTTTCAAAAAGAAATAATTGTGACCCTTAAATGTCAACACTTGCTATTGTTACTTGCTGCTCCAAGGACACAGCAGATGAACTGTGTTCTACTATTGTGAGACTCAGAGTTTAAAAGTAAATCTAACTTTTGAGATTCCCACTGGTTAAGACCAGGTGCACTGTGAAGATGTAATGCACATGGCTTCTGGGAGGAGGAGAATTATGGACTGTGTTTTTCAGTTACCCCTTGATACCAATCTACTAAATAGATTTTTGAGCAGCCTCAGAGAAAGCGGTTTGTGTTGTTCCCTTCCAGCTGGACACCAGGGTTCTGATGACCTCCATCTGCTAGGGAGGAGACAAACATATCAAAAGGCAACTCATACAGAGAGAGTGGGTAGGAGCCATCAATAGAAAGATCCAGGAGATCCAGCTGCCATCAAAACAAGAACTGACAAATGCAATAAGAAGTTTGTACTTCGTTCAGAAATATGCTTTAGGAAAAACAGTTCTCTGAAAAATGTCATCAGTGTTTCTTAAACTATTAACATGCCAATTTAATTTCTAAAAAACACTTCAGAAAAACTGGTGGAAGTTCTAAAAGTGCCTGACCTCTGCTTTCAGCATACAAGTCAGATCCAACGCTGTTTATAAGAACAGAGCACCACCTTGTGTTGGCAAGTTATTACACCTTGCCACACCTTAAATGAACATCCCTCCACAGAACAGTTAAACTAAACGTGAAAAGAGAGATGAGCATTTAGTCTGCAAATGCTTCACAGTTGTCTTTATGTAACGTTGTTTGGTCTGTGCTTAAAATGTAATAAGTCATTGCCAAAATGAAAGTGCTGAAAGATTTCTTGCTGAAGTACAAAAAACCCTGAGTGAATTCAACTGTTGATCTAACAGCGAGATCTTTCTACGGTCAGTAATTTGAGTTTGCAGTAACTTCATATTGCAAACCTAGGATCTGATTTATACCATAAGAATTTTATCCTTACCTTTCAGCTAAATACATGATGTATGCAGGACAAGATGCAATGTAATGTAAATAAAACTAAGCTAAAATTTTAAAAATGAATACAAATTTCCTACAAGGCAGAAAGGCTTGTATAACTGAGAGAACACTGTATACTAGGTGAAGGCTAACAATTTTTAGCTAAAACATATCTCGAACTAAGTATTTTGCCTAATTTTTAGTTAAATTTTTATTTGTTCAAAGATGATATCGTGAGTCTGCATGCAGCATGTACGATACCTATCTCTTATTGTTAATAGTGTTAGTTTTATAATCTTTATTACACTTATGCTTTCCTGGATTTATTATACTGTGTTGGTATAAGATGTGTATTTATTGAGTGTTGTTTTCTGGAATATCTACCACATAGATTCAGACTACCAGCTCTGAAATAGAAAAGGGGACCCAGCAATTTTCATTAACCGTCAGAAGTATCAACAATGGAGATGTGTATGTTTCCAAGTTTTACTTTTGTTCTAAGTGCAAGTACATATTGTGAACTCAAGCATGGGTTAACCCAAGTGTCTTGGGTTGAAAGACACTTATGTTTATTAGATGATATTTATTATATGGCACTATCGCCATGGCCTAAGAATTCAATAAAAATAGACACAAGTTCCTACTTGTAATTTTACAGTAAAAACAAAACATAATAGAAAGTTAACTCCTGGGAAGGGAACCTTACAGTCCCAAGTCCAACATGGGAGAAAGAGATTACAAATTTATAAACTACAACCAGAATTTGCAACAAATTCCCCTTGCTTCTTTGCGGCCAGAAGCCCATAGGAGGCAGTCGAGTTCATAATACACTTATCCTGTGAGGCAAGTAAAAGTTCAATCATGTAATGCACAGGAAGATGTTCCTTTCCTTTACTTATTGGATCCAACCACTGACATCTTATAGCCTCATAAAGTGGACACTGAAAAAGAACATGTTGCAAATCCTCTACCAAGGATTTTGAACAAGGACAAGTCCGAGTCAAATAAGGCTTACTCGCATAACGGCCCAACGTAATAGCAGAATCAAACATTTGGAAACGTAATAGTGTATAGGTGCTGCGTAGCACCTTATCCTGTCATTTGTGCAAATACTCTTCAAATGTATGTAGTCTCTTAAAACGATGGTAACGAGGAGCGACTTTCCATGCGGCTAGTGCTGCCAAGTCACTTCTGTTTATTAATGAAAAATGGACCTTCTCAGAGTGAGATATTGACTTTATTCTCAGTTTTATCACAGAATTTCTGTATGACCACAGAGAAATTGATTAGGCCAGAATTTTCAAACATGGAATCTAAAAGTAAGGCTGATATGAATTTGTATTGGATTTGCAATCTGATTTGAAGATAGATTTCCATCCGGTATCTACAAATTTGATTTAATTGATTTGAAATGCTGGCATGAATTCAACTTTAAATTCATTCTTAACTAAGTCAAAACTTAATTTCATTTGGTATACTAAGCAACTGAATGTATTGAATGCTTATTGAATTTAATCAATCAATACTGTCAGACCCCTGCTTAGGGGTCATGGGACTTGGGGATGCGGGAGGGTGCAGGGACCTTGGTGCTCCTGGGGGGGGGTATCTCGGTGGCGGTCCGTGCCCCCCTGGCAACACTCGCACCCCGTTCTGGGGTCGCGGCACCGCCATGACCCCTGGCAGCACAGCAACAGGATGTGGGGAGGCGCATCCAGAGCTCAGGGAACTCCCACACGTCAGACCGTAGCATCCAGGGGCCTGGCCACAAACACGCTACCGCCACGGGCGGAAGCCACGCCCACAGCCTCAGTTCCGCTGCGCTCAGAGCACTTGTGCAATTTGCACACTGCAGGGAATAAAGGTGGCTCCTTGCCATGCTAACATTGCTGGTGTTAACATGTCAGGGCGCTCATTGCTCCCTGCCATGCTAACATTGCTAACATCAGTGCCTACATGCCTGTGAGACAGGCCCCTCGTTGTTGGTTTGCTTGTTTCCCTTTATCCTCGTGTGAGAGCTACTGTTTGTGGGTGCATGTGAGAAGTTTGGTTGTAGTGAGTGTTTGTGGGTGTGCTTGTACGATAAGTGTGAGATTCCTTTTGTACCTTCGTTTGCTTTCACTGTTCCCTGGACCCTCCCTGTGTACCTGCCCTGTCCTGCTCCCATGCCCCGGGTATTGGCACCCCTTACCCCGCTCACCGTTCATCACCTCCCCACCCCCTTTCCTTACTCCTGTGTCTGTGGGTGAATTGACAGCTAGAAGGCTTATGCTCATCCCCAATACCCTGTGATGATCCTGGCTGGGGATTCTTAATCCTTAGAAGCCAATTTCAATCCTCAGGGTTTGTTTACAGGCACAGCCTTGCTGTTCAGTGTGGGTGCGAGAGTCTGGAGTATCCCTTCCTCCTGTCCTCCTTCCCTTCCCACCTGAACCTCGCAAATACAAATTCAGCCATCCCTTTTCAAACTTCACTGCAATTGAAGTTTGTAGGTGGGAGGCAAATATCAAATGTTACTTTGATGCTGACTTTGAGATGCAGCCTGTAAAACCATCTTTGGGCTCCATCTTAATAGTTCAATGAAAGCTACAAGTGCTCAGCTCAGCTGAAATAAGACCACTGTCATTTAGTTGCCCAGCAATAGTGTGTCAGGCTGTCTCTGACTTTCATCTTTCTCTGCTTCTGGTTTTGTTTACTGCAAAATATAAACCTCTAGTAATTGCGTTTATCACAAGGATGCCCTCTAAATTCATTACTAATTGTAAGGCAAAAAGTCTCCAAAAGAATGGTGTTTTAGAAGTGCAAATTAATTGATGATGATAATTAATTAATTTGTCTAGCTCTTTATATCATCCATTTAAATAATTAATAATAATTATTTATTATAATTATTATTATTAACAAGATTTATTTCTATAGCCTCCATCCCTCCCACAAAATGGTGCTCAGAATGTTTCACAAAGGGTAAAAACATACATGACACTGACCCAGTTAGATCTGGTTCAGCCCGCCTGGACCAGCATCATGGCAGGCTCCCTGTTTGCGGCCTGCTAGATGTGGACCTGGTTCCTACTCTGGCCAGAGAGGAGCCTGGTGGAAAATGTGGGCCCGGTATGAGCTGGGCCCACAGTCCATGCCTGGCTGCTGCCCGGTTGGGGCAAAGCGGACAAGTTGGGTGGACACATGTGTTCCTGGCCTGGTTCCTACTGGCATCTGGGAGGTTGCCATGGTGGCAAGCCATGGTTACCTGTAATAGACAGCAATGGCTGGCCATCATTTTGAGGGGTGGGGTGAGGTTGGGAATGTGGCCGAGGGGCTGCTAATCACTCCCCGCCTCCCTGCCCTCCCTGCCTGGTTGGGGGAAGGCTGCAGGAATGTTTTTTCCCCCATGGTTAGAGCATACCCAGCTAGGGGAAGCCTTCCCCTCCCCAGGGTGGGACAGACCTCATCACGTGACATCTGCTACCACTCAATGTCATATAATAAAATCCATTTTAAAGCAATTTAAAAGGTGAAAGTAAAGAGAGAGGACCGAATAATTAAGGAGAGCCAGCAGTGGATTATTAATTATTATTATTATTATTAAGCATTTATATAGCGCAAGCAATGTACCTGGCGTTTTACAAAGTAATGGAATAGATACGGTCCCTGCCCTAGGACTTACAATCTGAGAGACGGGATGGGGGGAGACTAAGGAAGGGGAACAGAGGGAGTGTAACATTCACGAAGATGCAAGGTCCCAGGTGCACGTGCTTGGCTTGGTTACATCAAGAATGATGGCTGCCTGGTCCATGTGGTGATGATATGAGTACACAGACCTCAGGTAACAGATTGTACTGGATGGAGGGTATCAGCAGGAGTTAGGTGAGGGGAGTGAGGAGTCAGGGAGTGCAGAGCAGAAGAGGTGAGTCTTGAGTAGGGATTTGAAGGTACGAAGGGAGGGGACGAGGCGGATGTGGGTAGGGAAGGAGTTTCAGGCATGGGGGCAGCTAGGGAGAAAGGATGAAGGTAGTTAGGGGAGCAGGGGAGGTGTGGGAAGGTGAGAGAGGGGACAGAGGAGGAGCGGAGTTCACAGACTGGAGTATGGAGGAGAATTAGCAGAGAGAGGTAGGGAGCAAGGTTGTGAAGAGCTTTATAGGTGAGGACTAGGAGCTTGTGCCAGATTCGCTCAGGAAGGGGGAACCAGTGAAGAGAGGAGAGGAGGGGCTGCACGTGGTCAAAGCGATGGGCAAGGTGAATGACCCTGACAGCAGAGTTTTGGACAGAGATAAGGTGAGAGCGTGGAAGGCCAGTGAGAAGGAGGTTACAGTAATCAAGGAGAGAGATGACCAGGGCGTGAACAAGGGTTTTGTCAAAGGAGACAGAGAGAAAATGGTGAATCTTAGCAATGTTATGGAGGAGAAGCGACCGGATTTGGCAATAGAGTCAATGTAGGGTTTAAAAAAAAGGGGTGAGTCAAAGATGAAGCCTAAGCTATGGGCTTGGGGGATGGGAAGGATGGTGACCCCATCGATAAGGATCGACAGAGAAGAGGGAGAGAAAGGATTATGGGGGGAAGATGAGGAGTTCAATTTTAGCCATGTTGAGTTTGAGTTGACGTTGATGCTATATCCAGGTAGAGATATCAGAGAGACAGCTGGTGAGGTGAGCTTGAACAGATGGAGAGAAAGAGGGAGTAGAGAGATAGAGTTGAGTGTCATCAGCGTAGAGGTAATATTGGAAGCCATGGGAGGCAATGAGCTTGCCTAGGGACAGGATGTAGATAGAGAAGAGGAGAGGGCCAAGGACAGAGCCTTGGGGAAACACCAACCGAGAGGGAAAGGGAGGAGGAGGTGGAGTTGGCAAGAGACACATTGAAGGAGTGGTCAGAGAGGTAGGAGGAGAACCAGTTGAGAACAGAGCCACAGAAACCAAGGGAGTGAAGTGAGTCCAACAGGAGTGAGTGGTCAACAGTATCGAAGGCAGCAGAGAGGTCAAGGAGGACAAGAATGGAGTAGAGGTGATTAGATTTAGCCACAAGAAGATCGTTGGTGATCTTAGCAAGAGCAGTTTCAGTAGAGTGAAGGGGGCAGAAACCAGATTGGAGGGGATCAAGGGAGGAATTGGCAGAGAGGAAGTCGAGGCAGCGGGAGTAGACAACACGTTCAAGAAGCTTGGAAGCATAAGGAAGGAGTGAGACAGGATGGTAGCTAGGAGGGTCAGTGGGGTCAAGAGTGGACTTTTTGAGAATAGGAGAGACAGTGGCGTGCTTGAAGGTGGAGGGGAAGGAGCCAGTAGAGAGGGAGAGGTTGCTGATGTGGAGGAGGGAAGGGGCCACAGTGGAAGCAATGGAAGACAGGAGGTGGGATGGAATGGGGTCAAGGGGGCAAGTGGAAGGGTTGGAAGAAGAGACCAGGGAGGAGATTTCTTCAAGGGAGGTGGGAGGGAAGCAGGACGGGAGAGAAGGAGGAGGAGGAGTGAGAGGGGAGGGAGTAAGAAGAAGAGAGGAGTGGGAAGTGATGTCAAGGCAGATCTTGGCTATCTTGGAACTGAAGAAGGAAGCAAGAACCTGAACAGAAAGGGAAGAGAGAGGAGGAGGAGCACAGGGGGGCTTGAGAAGGAAGTCAAAGGTGGAGAACAGGTGGTGATGGTCCTGAGAACAGGACTCAGTGCGGGAGGCATAGTAATGCTGTCTAGCGAGGGAGATAGCAGAAGTAAGGGAGGAGGAACAGAATTTGTAGTGAAGGAAGTCAGCATGAGAGTGGGATTTGCGCCAGAGGCGTTCAGCAGCACGGGTGCAGGAACAGAGGTGGCGGATACTGGGGATGAGCCAAGGACGGAGGTTGTGGGAGTGGGCGGGGCAGGAGGGGAGGGGGGCAAGGGAGTCAAGGGTGGAGGAGAGAGAGGCATTAAAAGCAGAGTCAGGGGAGGAGGAGGAGGAGGAGGAGGAGATTGTGCAAATATGCAGGGGGGCCATGTCTGAAAGTGGCCTAAATTGTGATGGTGGTATCCCCAATTTTCTGTCAAGTTGGTTGTGTTCCTTCTCTCTTCCTGGGATGTGAAAATATGTGATCCAGCCACCCAAGACCCAAAATTACTTGACCGAGAACTCCGTTCTAGGTGGCATGTAGTGATTCACACTCTCAGTTATTCTTAGTTCCCCTTGACTTTGGAACTCTGTGCTAAACCGCTCTCTTATCTTAGAACTCTAAGTAGAAATGTAACAAACAGCCTCAGCACAGGAATTCTTAAATTGCAATAATCTTATACTGGACAGATTGAGGAGCCTACAGACCTGTGGACAAAAATTAAAGCCACAAGCATGCCTATTCTAGTCTATACTCTCTCCTTTTATGAGTCAAACATTGATCCAAGTGTCAGGCTGGTAGAGATTGTCCTGCTCTCTCCAGCATACAATCAATTATATGTTTTGGGATACTCTAATATAGGACTCTGTCTCAAGTCCTTGTAACCTCCACTAAGAAGTTCTGCTTAAATCCCTCCAATATGAATCCCTTCCTTTCAAATTTGCTTCTTGTTGGTGGAGAAAGTGTATTGTTCCCAGGAAATGGGTCTCCTAGTAAGTAGCCCCCCGACTGAAGTTGTGAATGCTCTTGGTGAAGATGGAGCTTCCATTCCATGTGGAATTGGGCAGTTTTTGAAGCAAAGTTCAGATGAGGTACTGAAGTCCTCTTCAAAACAGCTGCTTGGGAAAGAACACATCTGCCTTCTTGCAGGATGACACAAGAGGCAGTTCTAAAGTCTAGTAAATCATAAATATAGTAGCTAGCCCACACTTATTTCACAATCCAGCTAATTACCTGTAATTATCCAGCTAATCCGTAATTATGTAATGCATTTTTATCCCAACAGTCATTCATATTGTTCTACTAATTTAACTCATATCATCCTACCGACTAGCAAAGAAGATTAAGGAACCTGCCTACTTCATGCATGCAGGTGGTAGGGATGTGCGAACGTGGTTTGGCCGTTCGGTGTTTGGCCCGAACTCGGCCCGTTTGGACGGCCAAACCAAACGGCCGAACCAAATGCCCGAAGCCCTGAACATTTCGGCTGTGTTCGAATGAGTTCAGCCGCGTTCGGGCGGGAAAAACATGACTGGAAGGCCCAGGGGGTGGCAGCTGAAGAGCAGACTTACTGGCGCCAGGGGTGGAGAGGCTTGGAATAGCAGCCAGCCTGCCCAGTCACCATCCCTATTTTCCTCAGACCACTGGCTTCGCAGTCTACGATTGGCCACGTGCTAGGCTGCATGGAGCCAATGGGGCTTGTGGTAAGGCGGGCGCAGCAAGTAAAAAAAGTCATTGCCCTCCCCCCTTCCAATTCATTCTGAGCTAACCTGAGCTGTTCCTGTCAACAGGCATTTTCAGAAGTCTCCCTCTCCCAGCAGTTTGTGTTCTTCCCAATCCATTGCCATCCTCTAGAGGTGGG
This sequence comes from Sphenodon punctatus, assembly GCA_003113815.1. Lineage (NCBI taxonomy): Eukaryota > Metazoa > Chordata > Lepidosauria > Sphenodontia > Sphenodontidae > Sphenodon > Sphenodon punctatus. The sequence goes on along the minus strand of QEPC01004588.1, from coordinate 2,235,917 downwards.
ACCCCGGGCCCATTACCGATTTACCGGTTCCCGGTTCCCAAAGAACCGGATTCCCGGATTAAATCCGGTATACCGGTACCGGTTTTATTTCATTGATTTCAATGGGGCACTGTGTCCCCATTGAAATCAATGAAATAAATTAATTCCTCCCCCC
>QEPC01004588.1:2198819-2209153 GCA_003113815.1 Sphenodon punctatus | reverse complement strand
TCCCTTGTTGGCTCTGGTGGAACCCTCCTGTGAGCTGCCATCTCCTCCAGTTCCTTCTCTAACCCTTGGATTCGCTCCCACATTGCTCGATCTCCCGGCTCATCATCCTCGCTCCCGTCTGTCAGTCCTGGGGCTGTTGGCGCTGTCTCCTGTGTCCCTGTTGAAAGAACATTCTGCCCCCCTCGGGCTTGGGGTGCCCTTTCTGGTGGGGCCCCAAGTGCAGCGGATGGCGTAGGCCTTTGCCCCCTGGCCTGGTCACATTCCCTTCGGTATGATGGAGGGCCATCCACTTGCCCTTCCCAAGGCTTCCCCTCACCATCTTCACCCCAATCCCAGGCTTCATACCCCACTGTGGGGTTAGCATTGCCTTGCACAGTGGTACTGCTTTGCACCCCCTGCCAATCCCTCTGGCCGGCCATGCGAGGCTGGCGCAGTGGAGGGGAATAGGCCTCAGCCCATTCATCATGTCTGTACCAGGCAGGGGGGGCTAAGGCCCGCCCCCCATGCCGCAATGCCCCTCTCATTTGATTTTGGGCAGGGGCCCAGACCTCCTCGGGGGCACTGTGCCCAGCCTCCTCTATCCCATACTCCTCCGTGGGGTTTGTTCCCCTTCCCCCGGGGGCCCTCTGCTCCCTTAAAGTTGCTGCTAAGGCCTCACAGGCCTGTAGGTGGCTCCTCATTTCTTGCCTTGAGGGGGAAGTTGATATCAATTCCCCCCTGCCGGTTGGGCACTCCGCTATGGCCGGAGGCACCTCTGCCACCTCGCTGGCCTTCCTTTTCTCCCCCTTCTTCTGATTCGAAGACTGAGCTGCCTGTTTCTTCTGCCGCCCCATCTGTAACCGCTACAATTTTTTCTATAATTTCTCCTGATGCACAGGCACAACTGCTGCCTGCCGATGCTGGTACGCTAATGAAAACTGTGTGCGCTGGCAGCCTCTACCAACCCCTCCCTTCTAACAGGAAGGGGTGGGACCATCCCCAGCGCCGACCAATCAGGCGCCTAGTTCACAGGCCCTGATGTCTGGGCCGCCAATGGCAGGTGCCCAGACCGAACAGTGCGGGGTTTCCCAAAGCCCTGCAGCCCCTCCGTGCTCATTTTTCCTGGGCTGCGAATCGGCAGGCGCGGAAATCTCCCCCCGCCGCTATTGCGGTGCGGAGGCCCCTTCTCTCCTGTGGGAAGGGGGGACTGGAGCCTCTACCCCAGAGATGCTCCATCCTCCCACTTATTCTTGAAGTTGGTAGGAGCAGCTGGTGTAAACAGTGCCAAGTGTGTGGCCACACAAGCTGTGGTGGGCCCGATCCCCCGTGCACCCTGTGGCAGCAAGCACAACTGCCACACTTTGGGCCTGCAGGGTCACACGGTTCACTACCCTGCTGACATCACCAGCTCCTCCATGTCCTGGAAGAGTCTCTAGGAAGCTGTTTGGGGGGCGAAGGAGTGTGCACGTGCTCCTCCCCCACCTAAGAGCTGATCACAGGGAGAACTTTGGAGGAGTATGCATGCCCCTCTCCTCACCCTGACAATCAGCTGATTGGGAGAAGGGAGGTCCAGGCTCCACCCAGACTTCTCCCAGACTCCCCTCCCCCGACCAGCAGTTGGGAGGGTGTGCTCCCCATCCCTCCCCATCGACTGATCGTGGGGAAGGGGGACAAAGGAGGAGAGTGCATACTCTTCCCAGGCCCCCCTTTCCCTGCAATCAGCTGTTAGGCAACAGGGAAGAGGGTGGTCACACTTCCCAGGCTCTGTTCCCCCACGGCCAGCTGTTAGGCATGGGAGAAGCATGCTCCTCCAGGCCCGATCCACAGACTGCCTCGCAGCAGGTCTGTATGGCCTGGCCACATGGGAGGTAAGCCCTCAAACCCACTTTGGGCAGCTGTATCCCACTTTGGACAACCTTAATATGTACTATGTCCCCAACCTTTTTCTAGGGATGCATTGTGTAGTAGCTAGCCTGCTGCCCGCCCCACTATGGGGTGGGGTGAATATCTGGTGGCCACTGGGAATAAGAGCCACTGCATTGTCTGGTAATGTTGCACAAAGTGGGATAAGGCTACCCAAAGTGGGATAACGTCCCTATGGGTGCATACACATGAGCTGCAGAGGGTGTGATCCCACCACAGCCCCATAGTGGGTGTGTGCAGCCGCCACACTGCGTGGCCGGCATTGGGAGGTGGGCAGACAGTTTTCCCCACCTCCCTTCAGGAAAGTAGTTGGATTGAGGCACCAACCACATGAGCGGGTGCCTATCCCTGCCCTTCCTACCTCCTCCAGCCCAACCACTATCCCACCCCCCAGCTATGATGTGGACAAGCGGCTGCTGCTCAAAGCCCGGCACTGCACCTCACTGCATGGCAGGGCAGAAAGTAGCTGGGCACACAAGCTGCTGCTCCTTGGGCAGTCTTACCCCACTTGGGGGTTGCTGTGCCCTCTGTCTTTTTCCAAGCATGCAGCACATAGTAGCCAGCTTCCTGACCTGCCCAACGGAAGGGGGACTATCTGACAGCTGCCAGGCACACGATGCACAGTAGGGATGGGTGAAAAGAACAGAGTTCGGAAATTTGGTTCGGTTTGAAATTCGAGTTCGGAAATTCGGTTCGGTTCAGTTTGAAATTCGAGTTCGGTTTGGAAGTTTGGTTCGGTCGACTGAACAGACCGAGTTCGGTCCAAACTCCAAACTTCCAAACCGCATTCTCCCATCCCTAATGCACAGCACTGAATGGGGGAAAGGCTGCCTAAAGTGCAGGAAGTGCATTGTGTGTGGCTGCACCCAGAGTGTACGTACTGGACTGGAAATTCTCATTTTTTGTACCAAGGTGCTTGTACACCAAAAGGCATAGTCTGTCTCTGCAAGACCTATATTTTTAAAAAATCCCTGCTGTGTGATTATTTTTCTTTTAATTTTTTGTCTAATGTGTGCTGATAAATACTCATCAAATCACTGCCCTGCATCACCAGTGACTGGTTACACCCATTTTTGCACACTTTCAAGAACAACACAAGAAACAATAATCTGGAAATTCATTACAATGCCAGGGTTTATATGCTCTCATTAAGCATTAATTGGTAGTTGATGGCTATTGCTATTTTTAACACCATTAGTTCATAGCAATATAATTAGTAACGCTAAGTACAGGAACCACATTAATAGCATTACTAATTGTAAATCTGGAGATAGAAACACAACATGACTGGTTAATTTCCAGGCAATATCTCATGATAATTGGCTACAGGACATTTGTGCTGAACTAGAAAGGTAAATAATTTAAAATCTTTTCTTGTAGTTTATTATGTAGTTTACAATACTAATTTCCTTAAATGCCCACCTTTTATTCATATATAATGCTGTGATTATATTATCTGTCCTTAGTTTTTGCTAAGGTTATCAGTTTTTGTGCTCTGTGGTCACTTTCATGCCCTCTAATGATGAAATTCAAAAGAACAAAAAACCAACAAGTAACGTTTTCTAAAGATATCTCCTTGTGAAAATCAATTTTTAATGTTAGCTTCATGGAGGCAGGGAAGAAGAGAGATTTAACCAAAAAGGATATATTCAGTCTATGCAGCATGTTTGGACACAAATGCTTACTATCAGATCTTTCTCTAGGATTTCTACTCACAGGCAACACTTTGGTTTCCACGCAGGTGTTAACGGAATGGCAACCACAACACTTAAAAAAAATGTCAGCGAGTGTAAACAGATGGACAGCAGCTCCCGAGGTGCCCACGGATACCCCCATCACCTCCAGTTTTACTGGTCCATGTGAAGGGCGCCCACCAGGTGCGCACCACAGAATGAGAATACGCTGGAGCTGCTCTGGAGCAGCACAGCACGGTGTGCTCTACAAGATTCAGGAGCACACCGCGTAGAGTAGAATGGCAAAATGTGGCACTGCTGCCCATCTGTTGGGGATTGGATGAGGGTGAGCCGCCTGAAGTTAAATCCCGACAAGTCAGAGGTGATGGTTGTGAGGAAGGCCGGGGAAGTGGTGGCCCCCATCATTGATGGGGTTTATCCTCCCCTGATATCTCAGATTCAGAGTCTGGGGGTGCTCCTGGACCGGAAGCTCCACCTGGATGTCCAGGTGGCGGTTGTGGTGAAGGGGCCATTTTGCCAATAACATCTGGTGCGTTGGCTGTATGCCTCGGACTCGGATATGACCATGATCATCCATGCTTTTATTACCTCAAGACTGGACTACTGTAACACACTCTACGTGGGGCTACCCTTGGTGCTGGTTTGGAGACTGCAGCTGGTGCAGAACACGGCGGCTCGTCTCCTAATGGGGACGGTCTGATGCAAGCACATTACACCGGTGCTTCGCTCTCTGCACTGGCTGCCGATAGTCTTCCAGGCCCAATTCAAGGTGTTGGTGTTGACCATTAAAGCCCTAAACAGCCTGGACCCAGCCTATATGCAGGACCGCCTCACCTGCCAGCTCCTGGATCGGCACCTGCGACCAGCCGGGGGCGCCCTCCTCGAGGTCCCCTGGGTTTCTCGGGTGTCGACCTTGTGGAGGGCATTGTCTGTGGCTGCACTGTGGCTGTGGAACTCCCTCCCACCGGAAGTCCACCTGACCACCAACTTCCCCTCTTTCCATAGACAATGTAAGACCTGGCTGTTCCGTCGTACCTTTCCCGAGGGAGATGGGCTGGATGGTTTGGGTTAGGGTGGGGTAATTGTTTTTATTGTGGGGTTTTTAATTGTATTATTGTTGTTTTTAATCTGTTTTAATCTGTTGTTAACCTCCCCAAGATGCTTTTAGCAGGAAGGGGCGGCATACAAATTCTATAATAAATAAATAAATAAATAAATAAAATATTACAGAATATGAGTACTTCAAAAGTATTATACAAGAAACACAGCCTGCATCTCCCTCTTTGTCTCTCTTCTCCCTCTCCTCCTCTCCCACAAGCAGGAGCAAATTGGTTGCTTGGATTATAGGATTTTTAAAAATAGTATAATAATTATGATTAAAGTATATGCAGGCAAGAAAACGTAAGGTACAATCCCACAACCACAGCAGTCAGTCACAAAACTTCCATTGACTTTAATAATGGAGGATTGTTCTGTAAGTCAAATAATGATTTTGATATTTGGGGTCTAATGCAAAGCCCATTGAATTCACTGAGTTTTTAGATGTGTCTCCAATCTTCATGAACTTCAAAGTCCGCTATCAGCAACCTCGCGCAGATGGAGTTTAGACATGTCTCCCCACGCTGGAAGTCGCCCGGCCGCCATTGGAAACAGTGGCGGCCGGGCGCCACTGGTTTCTTTTGAAAATCAGACTTGTCAAACCTTGATATCGGGGTTTGACAAGTCTGGTTCTCAAAAGAATGCGCAAGCTGCATGGCGTAGCTGTTTCCAATGGTGGCTGAGTGATATCTGGTGCGGGAAGGCATGTCTAAACTCCACCTGAGGGAGGTTGCTGAAAGCAGACTTTGAAGTTGCAAAGATTGGAGGCACGTCTAAATGTGTCCCGAGATTCTTTTCCTTGACTACTGTAGGCTTTGGGTAAGATCCTGTTTTGAAGAGGTCTTAGTAGACAATCCTATCTCTTCCTTCCAACAGTGACTTACATAGTGACTTGCATCTAGGTAGTCCCTGTATCTGTGGACCTTATGGTCTACACAAACATTACTAAAGTAGTCCTTGCAACACACATTTGAAGGATAAGATGCACCAGAAAAAAAGTTTAAGCCAGACTTAATTCTGTAAATGTCTGTTGCAGACTGAAATCAGTTTTTCCCATTCAAGCATAACCCAGTGCAAAATTAATCTCAAACTGAGTTTACATCTTGTGTCTAGGACAGACTCTCAGAACTTATACTTTTTCCACTTTCACTCCTTTCCCATCTTTCTTGTCAGTGTCTAACATTGCAGCTGCCCTCAGATTTCAGTTCCCAGTCACATAAGGCAGGATTGTGGTGATCCTCTGAATTTTCTCCAGTCTCCGGGACTGGGCAGTCAGTCTCTTTAGTTGCCAGATAACCCACACCTTCCATATACAGTACTTTACTTAAATAACCACATTCACTGTTCCTAGAGAAAAATCTTTGGAAGAGGTAGTTCTGGACACAACTTTAAAGGGCCAGCACACGACAGATGTTTTTAAATGAGATGCTACCCCAATGGCCATCCAGGAGCCATACATCTGACCACCCATCTGAAGGTGAAGCAGAGAGATGTGAGCTTCCATGAGCCACAGAGCACCCACTTGTGGCCAGTCACAGGGTGTTTTTAAATGAGACACTACCCTGCATGGCCACCCAGGAGCCACACATCCAACCACCCATTGAAATTTGGAGCAGGAGATGTGCGCTCCTGCAAGCTATGCAGCACCCACTCATGACCACTCATGAAGCACTACCAAAAAATCCAAAGTGCTGCATGCAAGGCAAGCCAAATAAGTCCATTGTAACGGGTGGTCATGGAGCCCTTGCGCCTATAAACTAGGTCAGCCAGCCAAACCAGGAGACTGTCTGCTGCTTATAGGCACTGGGGGCAGGAAACATGGCCTTTGCAAGTCACAAAAATTGACCGGAAGCGGCGGAGAGCTTGGGTTCTCCAGTGCTCATGCTGGGGATATGTCAATTGCAAAGGCCAAGCTGGCATGCTTCCCCCTCCTGCATGGTCCATGCATGGTGGCTTGCCTCTGTGGCTGGAGTAGCCATGCTGGGAGCAGCCCATTTGAATCCCTCTCCATTCACTCCACCTGAGTGGGTGCTCTGTGGCAGTGCCACTCAGGGGCAACGGAACCCCAACCCCCATTGCCTTGCTTATTTAAAAGCACCTTATTTTGTTGTTTCTGTAAGTTTGATGGGATTTTTTTAAGTTCTCCAAAGTTGAAGTTTTATTTAAGTTTCTAAGAGCTGCCTGTTTTTCTACTTGCATAGCCATTATTATCATAACATATGAAGCAAAATCACTTCATATGTAGTCTCTGAGAAAACACAGAATGAAAACAACCACATTTCCCCCCATCACAGACAAAATGCAAACTTCTGTACTGAACAAACGCTTACTCAGTTTGGCAAAGTAATGAGCCCTATCAGAAAAGTGGCTTTGAGCATTCCAGTGAAAACAGGTAATTATTTAACAAAGTGATAATTTTTCAACTGTACTTCTTGCATGAACAGATTATTTGTTATTGTTTTAACAAGGTAAAAATTGTGGCCAACTGAGTGGCAATGGGAAGGTTAATAATGGTGAAGAGTGTGTACCTGTACTGAAGGCACAGTGCCCGTCTGCATGGATCTCCACAGACGTATGGAATAGGGTACCTTAGATATAGTCCCTAACCAATTATTTCTTTACAATTAGTTTTTACTTTTATATATTTTTTTTTATCCTTGTTAATTTAAAGAATAAAGGCAATTCATTCTGTAAAATAACTGTAGGATTCATTGTGCACATCTAACGGAATTATAGAAAATTCTTGTTGGGGCTAATCCCATGCCCTGAGCACAGCGTGCATGCGTGTGCATGGATCCCACATGAGAGTGGCGTGTATCCCCATTATTGGGGGATTGTGCCGTGCATCTGCACAGGAGCCATATGGGCACATCATGTGGAGGGGAGTATGGGATTGCAGTCAATGAAGGGGAGCAATGAGGTGGCATAGCAGATATAAAAGAAATTGGTTGAAAGGGGAGAGGAGAGAAAATGGGAATCTTTCAGGAACAGGAATGGGGACAGCAGAGTAGTGGGTGTGGGTATTGTTAATGGAAATTAAAATTCCCTTCTTTTCCCCATTTCCACTTAGTTTACCATTTATATTGTGCTCTTATGTGCAAGATGTTTTAACTAGGGGTGTGCACTTTGTTTTTGTTATATCGATAATGATAATGAGATTCTTGTTTTTGTTATAGTTATTGCAATAATGATAATGACAAAAATAACACAATCAATAATGATAAAGACAGCGTTATTGTTTTTGTTATTGCCTGGCAGTTATTTTTGGAGGGGGAATGTGGAGAGGGGAAGAGGGAGCAGACATCTTGGATCAAAACACAGTGTTGAACTCTTGAACTGGGCCTGTGATGGATGGGGAAGGACCTGATGGATGCAATCGCTGGCCAATGAGCAGTGTAAGCAGGTCCCAGGCAGTTGCATAGCACCATATGATTGCGCAATGCCTCCTGCCTCCCAGAACCAATCATCGGGGATCTGGGAAGGGAACTGCAATCCTTCATTTGCCGGCGCACCCCCCCAATGAGACACAGAGGCAGTATATGGTTTAAACTTGGCCGCACTTTATTTCAACAGATCAACTAGGCCAGTGGGTGATTGCACCAGCAATATGGGTCCAGTATGCTAGCTACTTAATTCTTATTAACGTGTACTGACCGGGATGCACCTTCCCTAGTCAGTACTAACCAACGAACTTCTTCCCTTCGACAGCACTCTGGCTCTGGCCGAAAGGGAACAGGCCCAACGGTGGGCATGAGTAAGGAGGTGAGTACCCGTAAGGCCAGCAGACCGTGCATGTACTTGCTGGTCTCACCTGGTACGCCTCCCAGGGTGATAACCCCTGCGCGTACTGCTCTCCCTTCGCACAGGGTGTCGCCTCCCCATCTCTTAAGGAGATGACTCATCTTATCCTATTCTTACCTGTTTATCCTACTGTAGCATACTGGACCCCCGCAAAGTGCGACGATAAATCCCTTTTCTTGTGGAATCAATCTTGCTGTTGTCAATTCACATTCACATATTTCATTAATTCCGCACTTGGTGGTTTTATCATTCTCTGTCCAAATTACGTTGCCAAACAACCTATTTAACCTACTTGGCACTGTTAAAGGGGCGAAACGAGCAACCCTAAATTTAGGCTAGTTGCCAAAATTCCCCTTCGGCTCCGTAATGGCAACCAGTAAAAACCACAGTACCAAGGGTGAGGTGGGTGGGGCTGCCTTCTTGCACCCGCACGCAGACTGAGGCTTCTCCTCGCGGCCCCGCCCTCCCTACAAAGGGCGGGAACCGCTCTCTTTCCAGGCGCGGCGCCACTGCGCACGCGCCACCAGGGTTGCCCTGGCAACCGGCCCATGGCCCGATCACGCTGCCCGGCAGCCATTTTGACTGCGCCGCATCCCCGAGGGGGGGCGCGGCAATTACCCCGTCGCCGGGATTACCCGCGGCGAAGGGGACGTTGCAGGGCCAGGATGACTGACTGTTGGTCTGTCTTCGCTCTTGCTATGTCAGGTTGTATCTATAGAACTCTGGTGTTTGCACTAAAAATCTTCCATAGCCCTCAGTGTTATACCTTACCTTTCCTTATACCCTTTATTTTACATTTTTCCTTCCCCTGTCTGTCTCCTCCTGTACATATATATAGATAGATATAGATTTAGATAGATAGATAGATAGATAGATAGATAGATACCGTATAGTGTTTTTTTTCTTTCCCCTTTCCCTGTCTGTCTCCCCCTGTCCATATATAATATGGGAAAGGGGAAAGGAAAAAAAACACTATACGGTATCTATCTATCTATCTATCTATCTATCTATCTATCTATCTATCTATCTATCTGTACAGGAGGAGACAGACAGGGGAAGAAAAAACGTAAAATAAAGGGTATAAGGAAAGGTAAGGTATAACACTGAGGGCTATGGAAGATTTTTAGTGCAAACACCAGAGTTCTATAGACACAACCTGACATAGCAAGACCGAAGACAGACCAACAGTCAATCATCCTGGCCCTGCAACATGAAGGATTGCAGTTCCCTTCCCAGATCCCCCATGATCCCTGTCTGTCTCCCCCTGTCCATATTATATATAGATATATTAGTTGTATATATGGAGAAATAGATAGATTAGATATTATATTATATAGATATTAGTAGATACTAGGCTTATTATTATATATATTGGCACTATAGGATAGGAATAGGATAGATAGTTATAGCATAGGTTATTAGGTGTAGGTTAGACATACATATTAGTAATTTTTCATATTGTCATTGTGCATTTATTACTACTGCATTACAATGAGAAAGGGAGGAAGGAGATGAACTTCTGAGAAGTCTGAGGCAGGTGTCTGCTGGCACTTTAGTCACTGGTGGCAGCCCACAATGAAAACGATACTGAAAAGAAAATCTTACTGATACCGAACAATGCCAAAATCGATACAAATACTGATAATGACACGGATAAAAATAATGAAATTTTATTATTAATTATAATGAAAACAACAGGTTTTTAATAATGAAACAGTAAACAAGAAATAATAATGAAAAATAAAACAAAAAATTGCATGGCTCCCTGGTGCACACCCATAGTTGTAATACAAAGCATATTTAAATATAAGTTTATTATTATTATTATTATTATTATTA
>QEPC01004588.1:2179007-2198022 GCA_003113815.1 Sphenodon punctatus | reverse complement strand
AAGGAGTTCAGTTTTAGCCATGTTGAGTTTGAGTTGACGTTGAGACATCCAGGTAGAGATGTCAGAGAGACAGTTGATGAGATGAGCTTGAACAGAGGGAGAGAGAGAGGGAGTAGAGAGATAGAGTTGAGTGTCATCAGCATAGAATTTAATGTATAGCAACCTTTGGATTTAAAGTGGAACCATCCCATACCTCCTGGGCACCATTTTTTCATATTCTGGCTCTTGGAGACCCTATGCTATCCATTTAAAGCATAGGGAAACTCATCCACTTATAAGGTTCTTCTACTCTAATGGAGGTGGCCATATTGGTTGGGTCTTAAAAGTATTCAGGGCCAAATATCTATCGGGACTACTGTATGGGGCCCAGGTATGGGCAGTGAACCCCTCTGTAGGTAAAATATTAGATCCGGTGATTGATTATCTATTCAGGATATTCTTGGGTACCCCCCCTTGGTACCCTCAGCAATACTTAACCTTGAAACTGGCTGGGTTCCCTGGCAGACTAGGATTGAACTCAGCATACTACTTTACTGGGTAAAGCTAGCCTATCAGGGGAATTGTACGCTATCTGGTAGATGTTTACTTGAGAAATCTAACAAGCAAAACTATAGTGATAACTGGTGGAAAGAGGTAGAAAATAAATTGTCCTTATTAGGACTCTCCCCGGTTTTCCTTCTACAATATCCTGAATCAACTGTCAAATCCTTGATCTGGAGACGTATCCTGGATGTTGGGGCTCATTCAGATGTGCGTTTAAATCGCACAGCCGCGGCGGCGGCATCGTGCGATTTAAAGCAACATGCACATCCGGGTTGGTGTGAATGCACCAATTCAGCCTAACACGAACTGTTGGAGTGCGGTTTTAAAAGCTGCTCGGAGCAGCTTTCAAAACCGCACACCAACAGTTCGCGTTAGGCTGAAATGTGTGCAGTCGGTGCATTCACACCAACCCGGAAGTGCGCGGTGCTTTAAATTGTCCGATGCCAAATATCTTGGGGGATGGATTGAGAGTTCTCAGGCAGTTGGACCGGAGATGCAGAGATTGTTATGCCCGGTGGACACGGACTTATCTAGGGCAGTTGCTGGGCTTGCCCTGGCTATTTTATGTATTTGTCAGGTCCCTAGTCCCCCTGTGATTGTCCCTGGATATGGTGGGATGTATGGGTCTTACATGGGCCTGGGTTACTCTGTTCTAAGGGTCCAGGTGGTACACTGTTATTTTGGGGGAGAGGGGTTATATTGTGTTGTGGGTTGGGGCAGGGATCAAGTGTGCTGACGCAAGTCCCGGGAAGGTTAAGGCATCTGCGATCTCCTAGTACTGTGCCCTTACAGTGGGGTTTTGGTATGGTTGTAAACTTAGAAGCCCATGGGGTTTGGTTGAAATTTTTTTCAAGTAACTGTATTAACTGTACAGGGGTCAAGTGTGCCGCCATAAGCCCCGGGAAGGGCAAGGCTCTCAGTATTTCCTGAATGGGGATATTATGGATGCCAGGGATGGTTTGGAGCTGATCGGCTCTGGGATATCCCTCTGATATGCCCAGCTGAAGTTTCCAGCTGACAATCTATAGGGGCCGGGGAGGATATTAGGGGGGGTCTGGGTGGTTAATGAGATGTGCTTAGGTGAATTATATTTTATATTTTTATGTACAATTTGTTGTTATTATTTGCCATATGTGCTGTGCTATTTTTAACTTGAATTTGTATATATATATTGTTTTGGCATATTGCTAAACAAATAAATATTTTTGATTTGATTGTCCGATGCCGCTGCCGCTTCTGTGCGATTTAAACGCACGTCTGAATTAGCCCTTAGTCATCAAACAGAAAGGATGATTGCATCCTCCTCTAATATCTCCCCCTTTTATAAATTTCTCATTCCCAATAAAGGTGGGGCTAGGTATTTGGAGTCATTGCTTGATATTTCTCTCAGGAGAGCCTTCACTGGCCTCCGATTACAAATAATGAAATCAGCAATTTTGGAAGGATGGTACGTAGGAATCCCAACACGGGAACATATCTGTCCTTGTGGGTCTGGGATTCAGGATGTTCTCCATTATTTGTTTATTTGTCCTTTATATAATGCCCCTAGATGGCTATTGTTGCAGAGAACCCAATTAAATCAGGATTTGCCTCCAATACGGAAAATGGTATTCCTATTGGGAGATAATAATGGAAAGAGGTCGTATCATGTAGCTGTCTTTGCTAAAGAGCTGCAAGGTTGTGGATGTATTATATCAACACAGGGGGTTTAGCCATGATTGAGAGCCCCTAGCTGTGTATATGACCTAAGTGTAGGTTGGACCCTTTGTCTGTAGGGTTAGACAATGATTTAAATATTGATTAGCCCTTTGGCTTTATATGTGGGGTTTAGTTGATGAACAAGTGTTAACAATATATAATAATTCTTGACCAGTATTTTGGGATTTACTGGTTAATGCTAGAGGCCTGCTGTTATTTAATATGATGTGTATTTTGTATTTATTGTATTATATGATGATCGTTTTTATTCATACTGTCATGGCTGATGGCGGTACAGTAAATAAACAGTCTCCTATTGCATCCCATATCTGGATACCGTTGCGGAGAGTGCTTTTTGCCCAAGTTAGAGAACTGTCCAGATATGGTAGGGTCTAAAGGCAAATCTGGAGCAAAGAGGAAGGATGTGATAGGAGGTAGTGTCTTAGTATGGATCAGAAATTGGTTGAAAGATAGAAAGCAAAGGGATGGTCAATTTTCACAATGGAGAGATGTAAAAAGCGGTGTGCCTCAGGGATCTGTATTGGGACCGGTGCTGTTTAATGTATTCATTAATGATTTGGAAAAGGGTGTTAAGAGTGAGGTGATCAAATTTGCAGATGACACCAAGTTATTCAAGGTAGTTAAAACACAAGCAGACTGTGAGGAACTGCAACGGGATCTTACAACACTGGGTGCCTGGGCATCTAACTGGCAAATGAGATTTAATCTGAACAAGTGCAAAGTGATGCACGTAGGGAAAAATAATCCAAACTATGCGTACACAATGCTGGGTAGTAAGCTAGCAGATACCACTCAGGAAAAGGATCAGGGGGTGGTTGTGGACAATACAATAAAATCCACAGCGCAGTGTGCAGCGGCAGTCAAAAAAGCAAACAGAATGTTAGGAATTATTTGGATGGGGATAGAGAATAAAACTGAGGATGTCATAATGCCTCTATACAAATCAATGGTGTGACCGCACCTCGAATATTGTGTGCAGTTCTGGTTGCCCCATTTTCTCAAAAAAGATATAGCTGAACTAGAAAAGGTACAGAGAAGGGCAACAAAAATGATCAAGGGCATGGAAGGACTCCCGTATGAGGAGAGGCTTGGTAGGTTGGGGCTCTTCAGTTTGGAAAAGAGACGACTGAGAGGAGATATGATAGAGGTCTATAAAATCATGAGTGGGGTGGAACTAATAAACAAAGAGTAGTTGTTTACCCTCTCAGCTAGTACTAGAACTAGGGGACACTCCATGAAACTCATGGGTGGCAAGTTTAAAACAAATACAAGAAAATATTTTTTCACTCAGGCATAGTGTAGTTGGGTTGTGGAATCTACTGCCAGAGGCTGTGGTAAGGGCCAGTACTATAGTTGAGTTTAAAAGAGGTTTGGACAAGTTTCTGGAAGATAGGTCCATTAGCAGCTATTAGTCAGACAGGATCTGGGAACATGACAGGAGCTGGGGAAAACAATAGAGAATGGATCCCCCATTGTGACCTGTTGGGTGCGTCTCCCAAGCCAGCGTGATTGGCCACTGTCAGAGACAGGATACTGGGCTAGATGGATCATTGGTCTGACCCAGTATGGCACTTCTTATGTTCTTATGATGTAAGATGTGAGGGGTTGTACTATATTTCAAGTAGTCATTTCTACATGGATGGCTATTTAATTCTACATCATGTCTCAAGCAAGGTTATGGAGAAATTCTGAGCCAAATCCTTATTTTTGATTGAGGAGATGAAACCTTCCCCCCCTCCACCACCCCGTGCCTGTAATAGGTCCACAGAGTCCATTCAGGATCTGACACAGAGCAGGGCTGGGTAAGTCCCATTGGCGATGCTGCTGTGCCTTACCCATAGGAGCAGGAATGGTGTCACACTCAGAAAGGGTTAACTGGGCAAGTTGGCGTGGTCTGAGTGTTCCTAGCTGGGTGTGACAAGAAACTGAAAGCCAGCTGAGGGGTACTGGAGATACAAGACTGAGCTGGAGCTCAGAAGGGAGGCCCACTAGGAAGAAGTCAATTGATAGGCCCTGCCTTGGGCCCGAGAGCAGACTGTGTTGAAGGCTGAGAGAAAGGGCCCATGGAGCCTGCCCAGGGCCCTGCATCACCCAGGGCTGCTCGGGGAAGTAGCAGTCGGAGAGTAGGCCAGGCAGGAATGTTCAGAGAAGGTACAAAGCCTAAAAGTGGCTAGAGCTGAGGGAGCAGCTTGCCAGAGTTGTCTGAGAACCCAGCGAGGGGTTCTCCTCACACAGGGTACTAGGCTGGGAGGCCTGACAGGGGCTCTCCTCATGCAGAGACTATGGTTGTAAACAACAGCATTTGGAGAGAGAACCATGTAAATAAAGAATATTTCATGGAGGGACCTCGACTGTGCAAGGGATTTGGGGTGGTTCCTGCAGGGAAGGCCACTTGTCACAGTGCCCTTTAACACAGGAACAGTTGCAAAAGCAGCATTAATATGTTATCTAACGCTGGCTCTCAGTAATATTGGTAAAAGCCTCTCTCTTACAATCTGTTCTTTTGCCAGAAATAAATTGTGTCCAGAGTCTTGAAAGGACATCTTCATGAGAATTCCGGCATCCTGCCTATGCACCATGGCACACCATCATTTATTTATTTTATTTTAACTCCAGTATCAGAGCTCCCATTTCCGCACCGTGGTCTCTACATTTAGAGAAGTAAGAACTGGAGCAGCAGTTGTCCACAGTCTCACTGCTGAGCTGTGTGTCAGGTGTGCACAACATAAACCCAGGCTGGACCCTACAGTTATTTTATTGCACTTGTGAACATGTTTGCCTCAGCAATTCACACACAATCTGACCTAAGAGGTGAGAGACGTCCATGCATTGTCTGTGTGATCCAGTTTTTATCAAATGAACCATAGTTACTGAGGAAGTAGGCTGAGGTGGGAGACAGATTTCACTGCCTCCCTCCTGCTTTCTTCACACATCTGAGGGTTGTCGTGTTTGTTTTGCTGCCTCATTGGGAAGAGAGGCAAAACAGTTAACTGAACATGATGAGTCCAGCATGTTAAAACATGTCAGTGCCAATGGTCCCTAACAAATTACCTGAGGAGAAAATCATAAAGATAAATGGTCAGTTTAGGGGGGTTCTGAAGGGCCTGAACTGAGGTATAGGGTGCGCTCCTGTGTGAAAGCAGGTGGAGGGAAGGGTTTGGTGTGCTGTGTCACAGAGAGACTCCAGGGGTTCTGGAAGAAGGAGGTTTTTAGTGGGGAACATGTTTGTATTTGAGATTAGTGGTTTCATTGTGCCCCTCTCAACTTCTAGATCTCAGGAAGTGGGTTCTTTCTAAGTGGTGAAAGGTTGTTATTCGCAGTGCTTTCCTGTTTGAAAAAGCAGCTCTTAGTCACTCTCTTCAGTTTACCCTATTGCCGGACAGCACTTAAGCATGTGCTTAGCCTTATGAACCAAGGGAAGCCTTGTGCTTTCATTTTGTACTGGAAAAGGATGATTTCCTGAATAAAAGCTTTACTGATTATGCTTTTTGGGGGTAGGGGTTGGATATGGGGGGAAGACTGATTAGAACTAAAACAGGAGGTTTTTATCTTTATTTATTTATTAACAACATGGGCAACAGCAGCAAATGGTGGCTTTGCTTTATTTTCTGTAACATTTTCCCACTGATGTTTAGCAAAGGAAGCCCTTCTGCTTGTAATCTATTATTATTTATTTATTTCTCCCCCACATTTATATGCCACTCTTTCCAAAAGGGCTCAGGGTGGCTTGCAAGAATAAAGCAATAAAAATTAGTGCAGTAAAACACTTCCCCCGTCCCCTCAAAATTCCCACCCTTCCCACAATTCCACCCAATAACCTAACCAACCTTCATCCCTGCCTGCCAAATAAAAAAGTTTTACACCACCTCGGGAAGATGCTCAGGTTCAGGCTCAAGCGAACCACCTGGGGAAAGGAATTCCATAAAACTAGGGAAGCAACCGAGAATGCCCTCTTGCGAACCCCCATCCTATGGACAAGGGTAACCAATGGAACCTGCAAGAGGGTGCCCCTGCCCAACTGTAGGGGCCGAAATGGGACGTGGTAGGACAGGCGGTCTCTTAGATATATGGAACCCAGACCATTTAGGGCTTAAAGGTCAAAACCAGCACTTGAATTGTGCCCGGAACACTATAGGCAGCCAGTGCAAACTTTGGAGCACAGGTGTGATGTGCTCCTAGCGACTTGTCCCAGAAAGAACCCAAGATGCCGCATTCTGCACCAGTTGCAGCATCTGAACAGTCAAGGGCAGCTCCATGTAGAGTTCATTGCAGTAGTCTAGCCTCAAGGTGATGAAAGCATGGATGACAGTGGGCATTTTTACACACACCTTAAAGTGCTGGTCTTTCAATCTTCTGGGTTTACAAGTCCACAAGTAAGTTCTGGATACATTCTTCACACACACACTTCCCTGAGGCAGTTCCTGGATGCATTCTTCACACAAACAGTGCCCTGAGGCAGCCTAAAGTAGCCGCAGCTGTAGACGCGAGGGGCTGCCATGGAAACCAAGTGACCACAGCTGCCTGGAACAAAGCAGTTTACCAGAAGAACTTTTTATGCACAAAAGTTCTGGGAGAATTTCAATGCAGAAGTTCAAAGAGCCAGATGTTTAAGATCTGGGTGAGTGATTTAGACACACAGAAAGTTCAGGATGTAACAGCAAACATGCAGGAGAAATGTGTGTGTAAAAACACCCAGAGGCCAGATCCAAGTAAAAACGAAAAGGTCACAGTCTTTCACCAGATGGAGCTGGTGAAAAGCTCTCCTGGCCACCACTACAACCTGACAATCCAGGTGTAGTGAGGGATTCAAAAGCACTCCAAGGCTCTGATTGACCAGAGGGGGCTGGACCCCATCCATGACAGGTGTTCCAATCCCCTCCAAGTCATAGGACTGGCCAACCATCATCACTTCAGTCTTGTCAGGATTCGCCTTCAATCTGCTCCCCCTCATCCAGGCCCTGACAGGAGCCAAGCATTGTGTAAGCACCGAGACTGCGGGTCCTCGGTCAGATGAAAAAGAGAGATAGATCTGGGTGTCATCAGCATATTGATCATCTTATCAATATTTGAAAATTAATAAGCCTTCTTGCTGCCCAGACAAGTTTCAGATAATACAGTGAGGCCGCTTTTAAACAAGGCACTTAGAAGCGCCTCAGGAGCCCCACATTCAAGAGAAAGCCACGCGGTGAGTGTTTACATGTTCCCTGCGCTACTGGAAGTGACGTGTCACCCGTCCCTTTCAGCAGCAGCGGCTGGAGATGCGGCGTTTCAAGAGGCATGTTCTGCAAACCTGAAAACTGAGGTTCTGCAAACCTGAAAATAGCGCGGGGAGTGTGTAAACACTCCCTGCGCTGCTTTCTCTTGAATGCGGGGCTCCTGAGGTGCTTCTAAACACCTCGTTTAAAAGTGGCCTGAGTCTCTGGGTCCATTATTGAGATTTTCCAGCAGGGGTGAGGAACCTTTTCCCTCCCAGGGCCCACTTTGAAAATTAACACAAGCTTTGAAGGTCACATAGAGGTTGGAGTGGGAGTGCTAAAGGAGTCCACGAAGAAAAAAAGAGTCCAGGTCATGGATCTGTGCCATGGATCTGTCCCTTATCCTTGTGAGCATACTCTCATCTCTGCCCCCTTATCCTGAGCTCAGTCTTGGGGGTAGGAACTAGATTCAGGGGCCAGGGACCACATGCAAACTTGCTGAGGGCTGTATTTGGCCACAGGGCCTGTGCTTCCACCCCCACCCCTGTTTTGTAACCATATCTTTCTTTATTTTTTCCCCCTTTTATCTTGCAGCTATCTGTGAGATTCTTGAAAAGAGGAAGAAACTGGCTATCCAACTCACTGTGCTCTAGTTTCAGCAATGAATTAGACAGTGAGACTACACAGATATTTAAAATTAAACATGTGCTTAAGTATCTTTTTGATTCAGTCAGTCTAGGGCCGTTTTTAGATGATCGCGGCTGCGCTCGCCTTTGCTTTGAAAAAATGCCGGGAGCCGGGATCAGACGATACACTCCCTCCAATCACGTGCCCGGAAGGGGGACGCGCATGCTTTTCCAGCCGTGATTTGAGCGGGTTAAAAAATCGACCCGGTCAGACGTGTGCGCGTCCCCCTTCCTGGTGCGTGATTGCTGGGAGTGTATCATCTGATCCCGGCTCCCGGCATATTTTCAAAACAAGCGCGAGCGCGGCCGCGATCGTCTAAAAACGGCCTAGGAGAATAGTAAAGTAGAATATAAATATACGCAAAATTTTAGACAAATTTGTTTCCCCCCAATCTCTTTCTATGACACTGCTACTAGCTATTCAATTCAGACATAAGTAGGAGTTTTGAAGTGACAGTGAACTCTTTAAAGCAATGACAGTTTGACCTTTCTTTTTGTTGGTCCTGCTGGCTGCTTCATTTGAAATACAGTAATTGTGCAGCTACCTGTCGTCCTAAGAAAGATTTTTAAAATGATGGTTCCTTAAAAAAATGTTGACCCTTCATTGGATGAGATTTTTCATTGAATGGAATAGCTGTGTGTTCATGCCTTGTAAAAGCAACAGATTTTTTCTTAATCTTTTAAAGAACCTTGTTCTTCTGGAGAAAAGAAAGTGAATTCCAGAAAAAACTCTATTCTGTTGCACAAGATAAAGTTATCATGTAATGCATGTCCAAGGTCTTAGAAGGCAATGTTTCTGTAAGCCAAGCCCATCTGAGCCTTCAGAGAGGGAAGGGTATAAAATGTAATAAATAAATAAATAAAATAATGATTACACCTACTTCCACTTCCCTTGCATGAACTGATCTTATAACTTGTGTTAAGGAAGGTATTTTTCTGTTTAAATTTGGATTGTATATGGAGTGGAAAGGGGGAAATGATGGTAAGAGAGACTAATTAGCAAATCCTTGAAGACTGTTTGGAAGTTGCAACTGGTGCAAAATGTGACATCCTGTCTTTTGTCGGAGGAGGGAGTGTCATTAGGAGCACATTACACCACAGCTCCATAGTCTGAACTGGCTTTCAATAGCTTTCTGGGCTCAATTCAAGGTGCTAGTTTTGACCAATAAAGCCATAAATCAATAAAGCCCAGTGCTTACTCAGTGCCTGACGGCTGTGGGGGACTGGATAAGAACTAATCGACTGTGGCTGAATCCTGACAAGACAGAGGGGATGTTGGTGAGCAGGGTGATGGAGATGGCGGCTCCTGTCATTGATGGGGTTTGCCCTCAGTTAGTCTCCCAGGTGCGGAGTCTGGGGGTGCTCCTCGACTCGCAGCTCCACCTGGATGTCCAGGTGGAGGCTGTGGCAAGGAGTGCATTTTGCCAGTTACATCTAGTGTGACAGCTTTGGCCGTATGTTTCAGACTCAGACCTGGCCACCGTCATCCATGCTTTCATCACCTCCAGATTGGACTACTGTAATGCGCTCTATGTGGGGCTACCCATGGTGATGTCTCAGAAATTGCAGCTGATACAGAATGCGGCGGCTTATGTGTGACTGGGCTCCTGGTGTGACTGGGCTGCTGGGAGCATATCACATCAGTGCTCCGTTCTCTGCACTGGCTGTCGATAGGTTTCCAGGCCCAATTCAAGGTGTTGGTCCTGGCCTATAAAGCCCTAAATTACCTAGGCCCTACCTATCTGCGGGACCACCTCATCCCCCGGATTCTAGAACAGCCACTGTGGTCATCTGGGGACGCCCTGCTTGAGTTCCCCCAAATTTCTCAGGGGGCTAAACAGGGGAAGGTGTTCTTGTGGCCGCACCCTGGCTGTGGAACTGCCTTCAGTGGAGACTCGGCAGGCCCTCGATCTCCCCTCTTTTTGAAGAAGCTGTAAGACCTGGCTATTCTGCCAGGCATTTGGTGGGGGAGTTGGGTAAGTGGGTGGGGGGAGTTGTTTGGGATACTTTTATCCTTCTTATGTTGTTGGTTTTGGTTTTATTGTTGTGGATTTTATTGATTGTGAGCTGCCCCGAGCTGCCTGTGGCAGGAGGAGCGGGTTAATAGGACTGTTTAAAATATATATATATTTTTAAATGGTCTGGGACCCACATATCTGAAAGATGACCTCTTCTCTCATGCCATATCACAGACTTGGATGTCTGCTGGGAGCATCCTCTTGCACATGCCATTTGCCTATCAGGTTCATTCAGTGAGGGCACACTGAGAGGCATTCCCAGTTGCTGCCCCAATATTGTGGAACTCTCTTCCCTTGGAGGTTCATAAGAGCCCAAGGCTGCTCATCTTCCTGAGGAAATGTAAGACATTTTTATTTGATCAGGTATTTGGAAAGAAGGGCTTGGGGAAGTTTGGGATAAGGACTTGAGGAGATTTTGGACGAGGGATTTTTAAAGATTTATGATTTTGTGTGTTGTAATCCACCTAGGGCAGAATAATAAATTTAAATATAAAGAAATAATTGAGGAAGAGGCTGAAAGGGTCAGGAAACATTTCCTCCACTGGTGCATTTCCAGTTTGGTTGGTGATTGAAACTGGGAAGAGAGAAAGAGGAAGCAATCCTAAATGATGCTAGCAACTGGTTTCTCTCTGCATGTGTTTGTATCAGTAAGACTTAAGAATGATATAGTAGGTGACAAAAATAGTAGTAAAATTAAACTGGATTTCCAGGGATCGGAAAATCACAATAAGAGAAAAGGAGTAAAATGAGCTCCAGTTCGGAAACTGCTGAATCGTAGCAAATGAAGCATATTTCAGATAAACCACAAAGTTGGCTGGAAATATTATGTGCTCAATCTGTATCAAGGATAAAGAGTGGCACATGCTCATGCTTTTACAGCAGCTGATGAGCATGTAGTCTGTGCTCCTATGGCCTGGCGTGTAAGCAATGATTTATGATCTAATATGCACATACATAAGAAAAGATAATATCTCAACAGCAAGTCAGTTGGAAGGAGGAAAACACATGATAAGACGCTGTGCTGGTGAGTTTTATGAGATCATTCTCCTTAGAACTGAGAAGGCCGTGACCCTTAAAGGATAAAAGAGGAAGAATTTCAGCAGCTTTGTACTCTGTGAAGCAGATGTACTTTGCTGACTCGGAAAGATGCATTGTAAGGCATTGATTGGAGGGGAAAATCTTTGATGGTTCTAACCCTCTCTTTGCCAGTAGATGTCCCTGTAAGGCAATAATTTCCAAGGAAACGAAACATGGATTCTGAAAATAGGAAACTGACATTGCCTTTTTATTTGTAAGGAAAGGAATCAGAATCACTACGCTGTCAAATATATATGGAGATTATAAACGGAAATGTTATGTCCTTCACCAGTGTCAGAAATAATGCATCTTACTTACTTAGTCTCTATTCTTTCTCTTTTAGCTTTTCAATTTCCAGAGCACTGTTCTTTTGTGAACAAACAGGATGATGTTTATAGGAAAATAGTGCTGTTACTACAGACTGGCTGGCTAATGTGTTATTTCCAAAGCGTATTATAGTGCTCCATGGGCTTGGTTTTTGCAAGATGCTTTGTCGTTGGAGATGCCCTCCTCCTCACTGAAACGTGCTTTTGATTTAACAATAATAGTAGAAGAACCTACCGAGACTATAGGGTATGAACAAATGAGACACTGCCCCATTTTCACCCCCATTATTTATTTATTTATTTATTTATTTATTTCGAAGATTTATACCCCGTCCCTCTTGCAAAGCAGCCCGGAGTGGCTTACAACAGTAAAAACATAATAAAACAGTTTAAAACATCCAATATAATATTAAAACAGGGCTAAAAAACAGATAAGATAATAAATAGAAGATAGGTATATAGGTGGGGGAGCTAAAAGACCCCTCACCCTACCCTCCCCAAAGGCCTGGGTGAACAGCCAGGTTTTGCAACTTCGCTGGAATGTCAACAGGCTAGGGGCCAGGCGAGCTTCCTCCGGAAGGGAGTTCCAAAGGCGCGGCCCAGCCACTGAGAATGCCCTCTCCATTGTGGCCCGCCACTTAACACGGGGGACCTCCAAGAAGGCACCCCCGGAAGACCGAAGGGGCCGCCCTGGGGCGCGAAGGGCGAGGCGGTCCCTGAGGTATGAGGGGCCCAGACCGTGCTCATTAGTCATGGGCCATCAGATGTTCACTAGGGATGGGTGAACAGAACACCGTTCGGACGTTCGGTCGTTCGGTTTGAAACCCGAGTTTGGGTTCGGCTCTTTGGTTCGGTGGAGTTTGATTCGGCTGAACATGATTCGGCTGAACTCGGCCGGACATGATTCAGCCGAACTTGGACGAACATTCAAAAAAGTGCTATTGGCACCGAAACCAAAACCGATTTTTTTTTCGGTATCGGAATTTTTAGCCCTGAAACCACCCCTGGTGTCCACTCCTGGTGCCAGGAAGTCTGCTTCTCAGCTGCCTCCCCCTTCCAGTCACATTTTTCCCACCCAAAGTCACATTTTTCCCACCCCCGAACTCATCCGAACTCATCCGAACTCAGAAGTTCGAGCATTCGGTTCGGAAGTTCGGTTCAGTCATCTGAACAGGTTGAGTTCGGGCTGAACTCCGAACTTCCAAACCACGTTCGCACATCCCTAATGTTCACCCTGATGATGTCAACCTGGAAAATGCGGAGCCCACCATGCAGGCAAATCCAGGGCAATGCGCTGCCCCAGAGACACCTACTGTGTATTGTTATTACGTCTGTTTTGTTATTGTATTAATGTTTTATTGTATTCCACTGTGTTTAGGCCAAGGCAAGAGCCAGCACTTTAAATAAATTTATTATTATTATTATTATTATACTGTGTGTTTCAGGAACTTCAGGGTGCCCATGCAGATGTCTCATGCCCCCGTTTTTGGGGTGTGTACGAGTTCAGAATTGTGGAGGTGTGGGCACCAGCTTAGAGCATTGGGTGAGTGACTGCAACTCTAATGGTGGAAAGATGGGGGGAGGGGGGCGACACACAGGCAGTCTGTGGCAGGTACAACACCTGTTTGTCTGCTTTGGGCCTGCAGAGAGTCTGCTGGGGGTGGTTGAGGGGGGTGCCCACAGAATGACCATGGGCTCCTGTGGACTCCCCTCTCATTTGTTAACACCCATAGAGCACTTTTCATCCCTAAACATCTTGCCATAAAGGTAGGCAATGCAATTATCATTACTGAACTTTTATAATGGGAGAAACAGAGACACAGAAAAGTTGCTTATCCAAAGCCATATCAGAGGTCTGTGGAAGAGCAGAGGTAGGAAGAACCCACACCTGGAAACCCCATGTTTGCAAAATGCACAGAGAAGAAGTTGGTCTGGTTTACACTCTTCCTTCCCCCCACCCCCAGCACATCCGGATAAGCATGTTGTCTGGCCCTAGAATTCATTCAACTGAAAGAGTATCAAGTATATGGGGAACATATGAAGTGTGAAAGGAGTGCCTGGAATAGGGACAGATAGCAGGTTTTTTGCTTCTTACTCAAACATAGGATTAGTACTATTGGGGATGCAGCCTCAGTGGTTACCTCTGGCTTTGTCATTTGAGAATTTTAAAAAAGTTACTTTAATATCTTTGAATTTGTAAGAATTGTAAAGCATTATTTTTGTTCATCAGACTCATGCCTGTTTATCTGAATTCATTTGTGTGTTCTGTGCATTTGTTATGTACATAAAAAAAAAAAAGTGAAGAAAAATCTTCAGCACTTTTATATGAGTTTGTTTGTTTGTTTTGCTAATACAGCTACTGCAGTTGTTCAGTCCCCCCGCATAAGTAGAAAAGCACAGAATTGAAAGTAAAGCCTTTGAGGATTTCTGGTAAGAAAACAACTGGTTGCTATAAAGCTGCAGCACAATTTACCTACTTTCTGAAGAATATTAACTCAGAAACTCAATGATAGCCAATATATTAACTGTAACAAACACAATGCAAACAATAATATGCATGCAGTAGTTAGTGCCATCTAGTGTTCTTATAACCTTATGACATCTAATACACTGCAGACAAAGATTACTGCAGGCAAAAATTCAATGCACAATTAAGTTGTTCAATGCACAATTAAATTGTGGAATTTGTTGCCAGAAGATGTGGTCAAGGCCAGTAGTATATCTTCATCTAAAAAAGGATTAGACAAGTTTCTGGAGGATAGATCCGTTAACAGCTATTAGCTGGGTAGGTTTTGGGACCTGTAACCCCCTGCTGTAGGGAGCTGGGAGTAGGGATGTGCAAACAGAACCGAGTTCGGAAATTCAGTTCAGTTCGGTTCGAAAATCGAGTTCGGTTTGAAAGTTCGGTTCAGTCAACCGAAGTATTTGAATTCGGTCGAATTCCAAACTTCCGAACCGTGTTCGTACATTCAAAATCGGGTTTTTGGGCCTTCTGAACTGGTTTGGATTTGACCAAACAGTTTGGTCGAATTCGAGTTCGGTTCGAAAGTTTGGTTCGGTCAACTGAACTATTCGAGTTTGATCCAAACTCCGAACTCTGTTCGCACATCCCTAGCTGGGAGTGAACAACAGGGAGCGGATTGCCCCATTGTGACCTGTTGGGTACTTCTTTCAAGTGGTCAAGGTTGGCCATTGTCAGAAACAGGTGCTGGGCTCCATGGAACATTTGTGTAACCCAGTATGGCACTATTGCTGGCTCATAAGTTTTACATCCACCCTTTAAAATTGTGTAGCTGTACTGGTGACTTTTAACTTGTTTTGGACTGTTCCATAGGGGAAAAAAATGAGAATTTCTTGTTAACTGAATGCTTTGTAGAAGAAAAGGTAAAGTTACAGTAGATTACAGCCTCACAAATTTTCCTGATATTTGTGAGACTCATGTGAATTAGTGAGCAGTGCAAATCAGCAATCAAGATAAAATAAAGATTGCATTCCACATTATGTTCTTTGCTTAGGCTGCTTTTAGATGAGCGAGTCACCATCGTGCGACCCTCTTGCATGATATTTCAAAATTCCGCAACACGGGATTACACGAGACAGAAGTAGGGGATCACGCACATGAAAGGTGGTCGTACATTATTTGCCGACCACAAATTAAATACCTCGATGTGTGAGGTATTTAATTCGCGGTCGGCAAATAATGCGCGACCGCCTTTCATGCGCGTGATCCCCAACTTCCGTCTCGTGTGATTTTGAAATATCTCGCAAGCGGGTCATGTGATGGTGACCCGCTCATCTAAAACAACCCATTTATTTGACAAGTTTAATTTTACATACCAGCAATATTTTGTAGTTTACAAGAGTATCAAATATTGTTTAGTACGGTAACAAATAAGACCTCAGTATAGTCCTCTGTTACTAAATCTTAGCTGAATGTGAAATCATAGAGAGGGGAGAGAAAGAGAGATTTGCAGGTTTTGGACTGGCACAATGAGGGGTCATAGATTGGAGAACTGCAAATTAGCAATTCATCTGGGCTTTTATAAATGTTCTGAAACTCTGTATGTGTGCATATTATCTGTCACAAAAAGGGAAATTGTGACTTCTACAAGTTCCAGCAGGATGTTTGTGGAAGAGCCAGAAATGGACCTCAGATCTTCTGAGTCCCAATCCAGTTCTTTAGCTACAAGAGCTTCCATCCTTGCAGTTTTTTAAAAACTACAAATCTCCAAAAATTCCATGAGTGTGAGCCTTGTGCGGAGAGCCTCGCAGCACAACAAGATGCTGAGCACCATTGTCAATATGAATTGAGTTACTCAGCAAAAGAGCTGAAATGAATATCCACTACTATCCTGCTGGCTAACCAGTTAACCAGATTACCATATTACTAAGGATGTGCAATACTGAAGCATTTAATTTAATTACAAAAACAAATGGAGCCCCATTCTTTTTTGTAACTAGGGCAATGAAGATGAATGGGTGTTAATATGGTGACGTCTGTCCCACCCTGGGGAGGGCATCCCCTTGGCTGGGAACACTCTGGCTGTGGGAACAAACATTCCCACAGCCTCCCCCAGCCAGGAAGGGAGGGTGGGGAGAGACATATGGCCACTCAGTTGTTTTCCCAATGTTGCCCCACCACCACCATGACAGACAGTCATGGCTGCCTATTATAGGCAGTCATGGCTTGTCACCATGGCAACCTCCCCGATAACGGCAGGAGCTGGGCCAGGAACACATGTTCCTGTCCGACTCGTCCCACTCTGCCCTGGCCAGGTGAGACACGGGTGCAAACTGTGGGCCTGGCTCACACTGTGCCCACATTTCCTACCTGGCTCCTACCCGGCCGGGATTTGTTGATCCACATCAGGCAGGCCCAGAACAAACATTTCAATATCATGCTGGCCCAGTCAAAGTGAATCAGGCCTAGCTGGGCTAGCGTGCTGTGTTTTCACCAAATGAATAAGCAAACAGCATTTCTTAGATTTCATTTGTTTCTTTTTTTATTTTTTCATTTTATTTCATTAAATAATAATAATAATTTAAAAAAAATAATCACTGTTCATGCACAAAAGGGCCACCCATGCCATTATGTGCATGTGCACCTTTTCCAAAAATGGCACTGACACTGCCAATGCAATTTTGGAAAAGGGGTGTATATGTAAATCCGTCCCACTTGTCATTTTGCTCAGGCAAAGTGATTTTAAAAAAATTATTTTTAGTAAAATAAAACAGACAACCCCACAAAAGTAGATTCCTATATAAAGACCCCCCACAAAACTAAAGTTTTTTTAAAAAAATGAAGATGAAAACTAAAATAAAAATTTATGATGTGCCCCTTCTGTTAGTTACCATTTGGCTTTCTTTCTTTCTTTCTTTCTTACTGGTCTGGTCTGGTCTGGTCTGGTTGTGTGACAAATGGTAATACCCAGTATTCCAGTTTGGCAGTTTTCTCCGAGATTACTAGATATTTACTGAATAACTGCTAATCTAGCCAGAATACTGGATATTAACTAGTGCAGATAATTTTTTTGCTATTCATTCCAGCTCTACTCAGCACCTTGAAGGCATAAGGCCCCTATCACCTGTATTTCTTCACTTAGCTATTTAATATTTTTTCATTTTATGATTACTTATTAGGGTAGCAAGTGTGCAGTTCTGTATGAAAAATGTTGTTCCAGATGATTTAAATAATAAATATATGTGGGAGCCCACCACCTAGCTAGCTGTTAGTGCACACTTTACTAATGCTAGCTTAAAGTTTCATTACGCTAGGTCTTCATGCCTGCTCTAAGTCATCGTAATATCTGTTTAAGCTATACTGTTATGTGGTTTCTATAACTGTTAAGTCTCAGTACTTTCTAATCACAACTTTCCTGTCTAAGGCCATTTTTGCACTGACGTCCCTCCCCCCTGCTGGGTGTGAGTGCGGGCGGGTGTGCGGTGGGGTGTGTGTGTGTCCATGCACATGGCGTGGCAGCAAGTGGGGGGATGGGTGTCCACCCATGGAAACACCATGGGCTGTCGGTGGAGGTGGGTGTGCCCTCCCGGTGCACACCCATCTCCACCCATCACCCATTCACAGAGCCATCCAAAAAAATGAGGAGACTCCATGGGTGGAGGTGGGTGTGCACCCGTAGGGAAGGGAGCACCCCTCCTCCACCCACCACCAGCGCACATCCCCACCACTGCATCGATGCAAAAAGTGCCTAAGATAAGCAGGACCCTACCTTCTACTCAGCAGCATAACTAGCTTCAACCAGAAATTGGATACATTCTTAGAGGATAGAGCCATAACCACCTACTAGTTGAGACTTAAACCTCTGGCTACTGGTAGTTGGGAGCAGTCAACAGGAGATGAATCACATCTCCATGACCTGTACATGTACTTCTCTTGAGCTATTGGAGCTAGCCACTGTTGGAGAGAGAGGGGTGGAGAAGAAGGATATTCCCTGGTGGCAGCAGGGGACGGAAGACAGTAATGTCTGGAGCTGATTGCCTGGTGTGAGCAGGGATCGGCATGAGATGAGATGCGGTAGCACCAGCAGAGAGAGAGTATGGGGTGATTATTATAGATGTTTAATGGTAATGTAACTATGTTAAATGAAATTGTGGGGATAGCTCAGGGATTGTGTTTTGTTTTTAAAATTATTATATTGTAATATTGTGCTGGGTTCCCCTGTGTGGGATAGAAACCCAGGAATTGTTATTGATTGATGTTGTTGTAAGCCGCCTCGAGCCAACTTGGGTAGGGAGAGTGCGAGATATAAATAAATTGTGATGATGCTACTGCTGGGCTAGATGGACCATAAGGGGCACAACACATACCATCACCACTGCTGCTGTTGCCGCTGGCGCAATCCCGCTGCTGCCAGGATCCACAGACTAGCGCTGGGGGCTGGGAGCCAGGTAGGCTCACCCCCGAGAGGATAGAGAGTGGAGCACCCCTGGGACAGCTGTTTCCTCCCTCCATTGCAGGAGGGGTGGGGACAAGGGTTGGGAGCTCCACCCTCCTCCAAGTGACATCCAGTGGGAGGGGGATAAAAGGGAGGTGGCTTGGCATAGCCACAGGTGTGTGCCGCAGGCCATGTACCTAAGGGCCATGCCAAAGGGACCTTGGGTGTGGCCCTTAGGTGAGGGCTGGGTGAGGCTGGGTGTGGGTTTTAGGGTAGTTGATGGGGTACTGTGTAAGGGGATGGGGGAGGAAGGAGGGTAATATAACCCCCCATGCATATGTGGAGGTGGGAAAGGGAGTGGGTTAAGGAAGGGTGGGTACAGCCCCCCAGTGAGAGAGGGGGGTATGACCCAGTAAGGGTAGTGGGTGATGGTCCCTCGGTGAGAGAGGGGGGTTGGTGGAGGGGGGAGATGGGGTGGAGGAGGAAGGAGGGGAATGTAACCCCCCTGCATATGTGGGAGTGGGGAAGGGATTGGGTTGAGGAAGGGTGGGTATG
>QEPC01004588.1:2158258-2169579 GCA_003113815.1 Sphenodon punctatus | reverse complement strand
GGCATTCTCCATGGCCACACCTAGGCTGTGGAACTCCCTTCTGGCGGAGGCTCGGTTGTCTCCAGACCTCCCTTCCTTTCAACGAAAATGCAAGATCTGGCTGTTCTGCCAGGCATTTGGTGAGGGAGATGGGTGTTGGGTGGGGGTGGGTTAGGGTGGTAGGGGCTTTTATTATTCCACCCAGTTTTAGTTTAATTATAATTTGTGGTGTATTGTTTCAGTCTATTTATTTATTGTTGTATTTGTTTTATTGATTGTTAGTCGCTTCAAGCTGCTATGAACAGAAGAGGCGGGATATAAATATTTTAATAAATAGTCTGACCATCATGCATTTACAGACATGCACAGTCCTTTGCCAACTATGCTAAAGGAAGCCATTTGTATATTGCAAATGAATATCGTTTTTTGCATGTCAATACAATTTGTGTGCCAATTTGTGTGCTCATGTGCACGCATACACCCACCTATATTTTGACAGACTTATAAAACGTTTTGACCCAATTCCTGGATATTCACCACACGTTGAGTGAGTAATAAATTGCCAAGTGTATGTACATTATGCTGCACACATTTTGCTAATATGTGAATCAATTCATCAGTGTGTACACACCAGTCTCTTCTGTTTTCCTGCTGCAAGTGCTTTCTTTGATTGATGTACTTGGAGGCAATCCTTATCCTCATTCATTTTAATTGAGAGTAATGAATTTAGAGCTTTTATGCTCACAGATTGGCTCAGTTCCATGTAAAACTTCCCTTACCTTGCTAAAAGCACTGTCTTCCTCAGAGATGAAGGTTCAGGACATTGTGCAACATTCCTAATGAGGGCACTGACCCACCGAGGGAGGCCATCTGCTTCTGGACAGTCTAGTATTTCCATATAGATGAAGATTTTCCTGGACAGATTCTTGCCTTATATTTTTCATCATTGAAAAATTCTCAATTGATAAGCTAGTTTTTTCCCTGACATAGGACTCCAAGGAATAAATCAGTGTCCACCACTGTGTTTCCAATTATTTTTCATTCTTATTGGATTCCAAAGCTCTGTTGTATTGCTGTCTTATGGTCACTTTGTGGAGAGTGTTTTGGACCTTCTGAGAAACATAAGACAATCTTTTCTTTCTCATGAGGTAGTTACCTGCATGACTGATGAGGAACTGCTAGACCTCAGGACATGTACAGATATTGGTATGAAGGAATTACCCAGGTCAGACACTACTTTTGTTATGATTTCCACATTTTATTAAATGCACCCTAATCTGCTCCAGCATCACTCTCAGTACAGAATGCTGGCTACGTGCTGCAATCAAGCTCTCAATATAACAAGGTTAAAGAAGGCTACTCTTCTACAACTTTATTCCGTTAATATTATTAACACTTGTAACAGCTTATTTTTTTCAGTGAAGGAAGCAAACATTGCTCCACACAGAAGCAGCAGACTTGCTTAATAAGAAGATACTGATTTAAGCAAGATCACTTTTCTGACCATATCTGCCTCTTAAATACTATATGTTTAAACTTTAACAGGCTGACTTGTTTGTTCAGTTACTGAAACAGCTTTGCCAAAACATTTATTCTCATCAAACAGCAATATGGCTATTTCCTATCAGTTCTTCACTAATAGTAAGAGTAAATTCATATTCATATGTGGTTACAGCATGTGTAAACCTTTTCTGTATTTCCTTTATATATATTACTTAGCATAGAACCACAGCTTCCCTTAATAATAGAAAAGGGATGATTTCAGACGTTACGTTTGTCTGAAATCACCACAGACAACCTCAGTCAACCACGGGGGGTGGTGAACGGAGGTGAACGTCTGTTTGCACACATACAGATGTTCACTTCAGTCAACCACCCCAGGTGGTGAATCTAACCACGCTTTGTTCTCCCATACCACGGCGGCAAATGAAGCGTGGTTAGGGGGAATCCGGAACACGGTGAAGGAAAAGTAACATCTGTTACCTTACCTCCACCGCTTTTCGGGGTCCCAGTGGCGGGCGGCGGGTGGTGGGCGGCGGCAGCAGCTGGATAGGCCACTGCGGCTGCCTGTCTCAGGGAGGGCGGGTGGCCGGGGAGCACAGGGGGCGGGGCTGTATGGCTGCATGCTGCATCGGGCAGCCCCGCCCCTCCGGAAGGGGGGTGCCCCTTTAGATGTTACGGCCGGGCGCTTTCACCATGGGCCATGGTTCGGCGGTCCCCACAGCCGGGGGTGAAGGGGGGAACGTCTGTTGGCTCCCCCCTTCACCCTCGGCCGTGGTCCAAACCACCCCATGGCCAGTGGTGAAAGCGCCTGGCTGTAACGTCTGAAATCACCCAAGCAGCGCAAGTACAAGGTTGAGAGTGCCCAATAAGGTTGAGAGTGTACAAGGTTGAGGGTGCCCAATAACCATGGAGTGCTAGCGTTGCCAAGACAAAACTGGGATATTTAATCCTAGACAGAAAATAGACAAACAATCCCCAGGAAAAAAGACACAAAATTACAAAATAAACAAATAAATAAAAAATTATAACAGGAGGAAACCAAGAAATAAGAGAGATTTCAATATGGCATTGCTAACTGAAATAAACAATCCCAGAACACATGCATCCCACCCCATCTATCTCACATTAGCCTTGAGCCTTATCTGTCTTTGAAATAGCCAGGATAAAAAGCAATGAATGGCACATGGTAGTGTCTTGAAGGTGTAACAGCACGGAGTTAGTTTAGCTATTCCACACAATTACCTGTCCAGCTCCTAAATATGGGCCTCTAGGCTCAGAGCCCAGGCATCTTCACCTGTGTTTCACAGTCCCACTTACCCACCCCAGATGGAGACCAGGAATTTAGTTGCTCATTTCACCCATAATCTGTACTTAAATCACTGTCTGTGAGCATTGCTTGCTATGTCGAGCACTCAGCGAGAAACATTTTTAAAAGTACGAATTCTTGGCGAGAAACATTTTTAAAAATCCATGCGTATGTGCTAATGACCTCCACCCTTAACTGAAATGGCAGTGATAGCATCATTGCCATTTTGGTCAGGGTCAGTGGATGCGCATATGCAAAATGGCCATCACCCTTAATCAGAATGGTGGTGACACTTTGGATATGGGCGTCAGCCATTTGAGAATGTGAAAAATGGCCCTGTGGTCATTTTCGCATGAGCGGTATTTTTCTCACCAAGAACTCAGCAAAGATATCCTGGTTCTTGATTCATCCCGAGATGAACCAAGCAGCAGTGGGATTTAAATGAGATATCTTGCTTTTGCATGATCTCATTTCAGCCCTAGTAGAGGTACTGTAAAGAGTTGGTGTGGATGAGTTCGCTCTCTACCCAGGAGGAGCTGCTTAGGGAATTAGCTCATTTACCACCCACACAAAATCAGTCCTTTTCTAGCTCTTGCAGGGTGCACAAGGATTACCCCCAATGGGGTATAGCAACAATAATGCCTAATGACAATGCACTGAGCCCTTGACAGGGCTGTTAGCCAATCAATCAAAAGGGGTTTTAACGGGGTCTAACACCCCAAAGCCAGGGCTTTAATGCCCTCCTAGCCTCCACTTCTCCCCATAATAGTTGGGCCCATTCCACCGCATTGGCATGGCTTCTCCCAATAAATGGGTCCCCAAACATAAAGTATAACAACAAAAAGTTCTCCCCTACTGGGCACTATATTCCTCAATGTAAGTCCGTGGGCAACTTAAAGTCTCTGAGCCAGATCCCAGGTTCTGGGTTCTTTCCAGCTTTGTCAGTGAAGGCAGTCCTTGGTTCTCATCTAAGGAGTATAGACAACCACAGTCTCAGCTCTTCATTAGCTATGTACCAAAGAAAAGTTCACCTTGAACTTCCACAATGTTTGCGATGAGCCAGGCTGTGGGGTTGCAGGTCCAGGGAGGGTTGTAAGTTGGAGGCTCGCCTCGTACAGCTTCTTGCTTGGCATACTAGGCTCAGAAGCCCTCTCAGAAGCCTTCTTCCTCTGCTCTGGCAAGCTGCCTGTTTATGAGCTTCTCTCCTTCCAGGAACTGGCCAGAGCAATTACAGGTTTCTCCTCACCCCATTACACTTCTTGTGGGCTAGAGTTTTACTTGGTTATCTGCAAAGCTTCAGACTCAGCTCAGCTGTCTTCACTTAAGGCTGCAGCAGTTTGCTGGCAACTTTCTTGTCAGTTTACCTTAGCTCTATTGGGCTGCTTTGTCTCTAAGGCTGTGTTCCCATCTGTGGCGGCGGCGGTGGCAGAGGGAGGGGCTAGGGAAGACACAGCAGCGTGGAGGAACCGGCTGACAGGAAAAGAGCCAGTGCGAATGGGGATCTTCCGTGGCTTGTCTTGCGCATGGCAGGGCATAAAATCCTGCCCTGACATGCATGAGAGAAGCCATGGCAGATCCCCGTTTGCACTGGCTCTTTTCCTGTCAGCCGGTTCCTCCATGCTGCCGTGTCTTTCCTGGCCCCTCCCTCTGCTGCCACCACTGCCACAGATGGGAATGCAGTCTAAGTAGCCACTCTGACTGCATTCTTACTGGGCAAAGCATGCAGAATTTGCCTCTGGGAAAAACTCCGGGAGGCAAATACTGCTCATGTTTTGTCTGGTGGAAAAGGGGGCTTTGTCTCCAATCATGTGGAGGTCACAGAGAACGATTTTCCAGCTCTGTAACCTCCACATGATTAGAGGCAAAGCTGTGTCGCTTTGCTTTCCCACCAGACAAAACATGCACAGTAGGGATGTGCGAACGCAGTTCGGAAGTTCGGCGTTCAGACCAAACTCGGTCTGTTCAGATGGCCTAACCTGAACCCGAACCAATCAAACTCGAACTTGATCCGAACGCTGAAATGACTGAACAGTTCAGTCGGTTCAGATCGAGTTTGGATGAGTTCAGGCAGGAAAAACACGACCCCTGCTTGACACGTGTGTGTGTGTGTGTGTGTCAGCTGAGGAGCAGACTTCCAGGCACCAGGGGTGGAGAGGCTTGGAATAGCAGCCAGTCTGACCAATCTCCATCCCTTTTCGCCTCAGACCACTGGCTTTGCAGTCTGCGATTGGACATGGGGGTCGGGGGGGGGGGCTAGGCTGCAGAGCCAATGGGGCTTGTGGTAAGGCGGGTGCAGCAAGTAACAAAACTCATTGCCCTCCCCCTTCCAACACCTTCTGAGCTAGTCACTGTTCCTGACAGCAGGCATTTTCAGAAGGCTTCCTCTCTCAGCAGTTTTTGTTCCTTCCTATTCCTAATCCATTGCCATCCTCCTCATATTTCCCCCATCCCACAAATTTACCTCCATATCATTTATTTAGATTAGATAGATTTAGGCATTATTATTTTTACCCATCCCTGTGTTCTTTATCCCTACCCTCCATTGAATCCTCCCCCCCCCCCCTTATATATTTCATCCCCGATTCCCTTCCCCTGTTTTTGGATTTATTTAGAGTAGGATTAGATTCATTTAGGTTTCATTTCAGTTTTGTACCCCTCCCTGTGTTCTTTGTGTCCCCCCCATTAAATATTAGATAGATAGATTAGATAAGATTAGATTAGATGAGTTAGCTTAGTTATGGAGATAGATAGAGATAGTGTTAGTGTGTAGTTAATTTTACAGTTTGTTTGTAGGACTAGGTCTTTGTAGATATAATATTTAGTTACATAGATGTTATAATAATTAATACTATAGTTAGACCTGGTGAAGGGTGACTGGCAGGCAGAACGGGCTATGCAGCAGGATGCCCCCTCAAGTATGTTCTACTTGAGCTCATGTTCTTTCTTTTTTCTTTTGAAGGTAATTTATAGGGATGTGCGAACGCGATTCAGAAGTTCGGAGTTCAGATTGACCTTGACTAGTTCGGTAGACCGAACCGAACTTGAATTCGACCAAACTGTTTGGTCGAATTTGAACCAGTTCAGAAGGCCAAAAACAGCTTAAAACACCAGTTTTTAATGTACAAACTCGGTTCAGAAGTTCGGAATTTGACCGAACTCGACTAGTTTGGTCGACCAAACCAA
This sequence comes from Sphenodon punctatus, assembly GCA_003113815.1. Taxonomy (NCBI): domain Eukaryota; kingdom Metazoa; phylum Chordata; class Lepidosauria; order Sphenodontia; family Sphenodontidae; genus Sphenodon; species Sphenodon punctatus. The sequence goes on along the minus strand of QEPC01004588.1, from coordinate 2,163,608 downwards.
ACTTTCGAACCGAACTCCATTTTTGAACCAAACTGAACCGAATTTTCGAACTCGGTTCTGTTTGCACATCCCTAGTAGTTTATTATTTTAATGATGTTGTCTGATATGGTATAGAATCCCTGTGTATTTGGCCTTCCAAAATGTGCAGTTTTGTTCTTGTTTACATTGTCATGCCTTATTGGCTTCTTTACATAGCAGTTTCTCTGCTTGTTCTGACCCTGGCAATGTTACATGCAGTGTATAAATAATTCATGTTGAAACAAGATTTTTGCCCTTCTCAAAAATCTCATTGAGAATAGGCTTCTTGATGAGATTTTCTTGTATTGAGAATCTCACAAGAATCGGGCGTTCTCATGAGAATGAGATTTTTGATTACCTCAAAATAGCCCCCAAATGCTCTGCACATGGAACAAAAATGGCTGCCAGGGCTGTTCTGTGCATGCATGGCCACTTTGCACATATGCAGATCACTTTGGGGTATTTTTGAGATTCTTGGGATTCTCACGAGATTCTTACGAGATCTCTCCAGGGTTGTGAGATTCTCGCGAGAATGAATTTCATTCTCATTTCAGCTCAAAGATGCTAGAAGAGGTGGCATCTGATTTTCAGCAGTTCCTAATTGCAGATTCAAAGTTGATGAAATTGACATTTATTCTTCTTAACATGAAAGAGGAACTACAGAAATGAAACGACTACATACCAGGGATACCCTAGCTAAAAGGTTTCATTCTCCTGGTGAAATGTGAATACAATTTGGGCAGTGACTTTAAGTTGGAATAGTATTAACATCTTGTGGCTTCAGTAAAAACAGTCACTATCACCATTATCTCAGAAGACAAAAACATTGCACTTTGAATGACAGAAATAAATAAATAAATAAATAAATAAATCACATTCTGCTATCAAAAGTGTATAATGCAGAATGAATCTTCCACAATTTAAGGAGACCATCAATTTAAAAGTCACACTTTGTTAAAAATGTTTCTCTCTTCTTGTTACAAATGCTAATTGAAAATGCTCTTTCATAGGTGAATGATATTTGAGGAACAAACATTCAATTCTTTTTTCATTTATGAATGCATATTAAGTCATTCTTTAATTTAAACAGTTTAAACAATTATACTCCTTGTTGGCCTGTTGTTTATTCATTTTCTGTTTTATTGGTGTGAATCCTTACATAGCAAAAGCAAAATACCAACTAGAAAGGAGATTAGGTGGGGATTTTCTGTAGATAGGGGCTGCAATCCCAACCCCCCTCCATGTGGAATCCATGCAGCACAATGTGTTCCCAATGGACATACATGCACATGCGCACACAAAGTTTGCACGCGGTGCATATGGAGCATGGAATCCCCCCCCCCCCCCGTCTTTACTTTTGAGTCTTTATTCACAGTGATTCTTATCCAAAGTCAAGATAATCTTCTCATTGCTCTTTAGTGGGGCCCAATGATCAGGACCAGGGATGTAGCTAGATCACAAAGGATCCTGCTGCAGAAGATGGAATGGGCCCCCTTGTTCTGCTCCCAGACAAAATGCACACTCATTCTGCAGGCATTGTGGGGCCCCAAGCTTGTGGACCTTGGTTCAGCCTGCACCTATGGTAGCTATGCCCCATATCAGGACCATTGATTAATGCTGCAGTAGGACACTTTCCCTCCCTTAAAGTCAAAGGGAGTTTTGCCATTGGTTTCAAATAGGTGAAGAATTGCACCCTAAATGTGAGTAAGATCTTATATCCAATTCTTGTTCACATATTATTAATTATATAGCACAAGTAACAAGTATATTATTATTTATATAGCACAAGTAATGTACCTTGAACTGTACAATTATTAATAATAGAAAGGTCTCTACCTCAGCAGGCTTACAATCTAGGAGAGACAAGGGAGGGGAGACAAAGAAAAAGGGAACTTTGGCCCTTTTTACAAGGAGATGCACCTACTCATGCCCATGCATGCCTATGCAGTGGACATGAGTGGGTGTGTCCCATTTGAAAGTGGTTGTAGGCATGCGTACATGCATGTGTGCTCCCACGTAATATTCACCTCCACCCATCGCTCCCGCACAGAGCAATTGGTGAAAAAGCAGGTTGCTCCATGTGGGGGCATGCGTGGGGATGCGGGGAGGATGGGTGTACGCCCGTGTGCCCCTGCAGCGGTGCACCCATGGCCTGCCCCCTGCCGCAGCCCATTTTAAAAGGGCCATAGAGAGAGTCTTTGGTTGTTAACTGATGAGATATAGTAGCCCGTTGGAGCCCGGGTTTGCTCTGAACACCTAACAAAGTGGTGTGATCTAATTTGGGGGTAATGTTAGCTAATGCGGGCTATAGCTTATTTTTCACCCATAGGGCTTCAGTACCTGGCTTCAGAAAAACATAATGCTACCATTATAACATCCTGTAAGGATGTTCTAAAATTAGAACTTTCACAAAGCTGGGGCTGGCAGTGAAGACTATAATCAGTATACTGTCACATGTCATCTTTAGTCTCATACATCCTTTCTTTTGAGTATCAGACAAAAGGGTTCTGAGAATCTACAATATGTTTTTTTTGAGTGCTTCTACTTTAGAGTGCATATTAGAATAGTACAACACATGTAGTGATATAATAGCTTTCCTGTTTTTAAACACAAAGCTGTTTTTTAAATCATGGGATTTTGCTTGCTTATTTTTAAAATGTTTTCTGCTATATTCCTTCTGGATGTCTTTGCTCGTAAAAATAAGAGAAAATGGATGCTGTTAGCCTAAAATATGTGAACCAGAATTTCAGCATCTGATATTTGAGAAAGATGCTATAGTGTACACAGCATGGGTGAATTAATGTTGCTGTTAGAACTATGTGTTTTCCAAGTTGTTTCTTTCTTTAAATTTTTTTCCAGTTTCCAAAGGACCACAAAGCAGGCATAACCTGCCATCCTCAGGAACAAACTGGAACAGTGTAGGCCCTTGTTAGATGCAGAGCTGGTTCCGATAGCTCTGACCCATGACAGTAAACACAACAACAACTTTAAAAACATATAGAAACCATTTAAAACAATTAAAAAGGTGATGGGGTGGGGCTGAGTGAGAGAAACATACATGAACTGGAACCAGCAGTGGATCCTCTAGAAACATCCGAAGAACAAAAAAGATTTCCGGCGCTTTTTGAAGGTGAGGAGGAAGAAACTGAAAGGAACAACTAGGGGGAGGAAGTTCTACATTGAGGGGCCCGCCCCAGCAAAGGCCTGATTGCCCGCCAACATAAGGTGTGATGGTGGGATTCCCAAGCAGCAGGTGGCAACCGAGCTTAATCACTTTTTAGGCTTTCTTTATGAAGAAGCAAAAAAAGGGCATAAACATAATTTCCCAGCGCCTTGTACATCACTTTAAAGTTTAATTAAAGCTTTTACATATTTGTTCCCCTTTTCTTTTGATACATGGCCAATCATTGGGTTTCATTAGGAATTACTACACAGAAAGACACCAGTCCAGGTCGTTCACTTTCATCTCTAGGCAGCATATTGGTTGGTTCTTTATTTAGAATTTCAGCTCGTGCCACCAGCTTGCATTTCAGAATAGAAACAACACTGTTGGTTCCCTTTAGCTCTTATGCTTCACTTATGAAGAATGTAAGGGATTCTTTACTTTCTTTTTGATTCTGGATGAGGACTTAGTTAAATGCCTATTTAAGAAATGATGAGTAATTTAAAGGATTTAGGAGAACATTCTGTGTTATTATATGCAAATACATGCCATGCATGGCTCCCTGTGTCATTAACCTGGCAGTCATTTCATGCATGACTCCCCATCTTATTAAGCTAGCAGTATGGAATATTTGATTTACTAAACTGGTATGAACTACTTAGTGTGCTAATATAGGAATATAACTTCTAAATTTCTTTAGAATAACTGTCTTGGAAACGGATTCTGGAAAACGATAACATTATTTTGACAGCTGTGCTCAGTTTCTAAAGGTCTATTTTTGGCAGCCTCATACAACTGGTGGAAAATGTACCTGTGTGATTTGAATGAACCATACAATAATTGAAAATAAAAAACCATCACAGTAATTAGGGTTCCTACAAATTTTGTAGCTCTTTGAAGCCCACTTCTATGGCACAGATATATAAATTTGGTAAATGATCCAGCATAATACTGTGGGGATGATGAAAACCTACAGGTTTATGCGATTCTGTATCTTGACTCTTCCCCAACATTTAAAAAACTCTGTTTATATCCAAGGCCCCCTGGCTTTCCAGGTTTTCGTTGCCATAGCAGCATTCATTGGCTATGGTATTTACTGTGGGGAAAAGAATGTATATTTGCAAAGTTGGTTCAGTGCCAAACGAAGGAGGAATTGAAAATGCGGGATGCTGGATTCCTTCTTTGGTGTCCGTTTCAGCTGGCATCTAATGTCACCCAGATAATCGAAAGCCACTTTGTCATCCTTCAACCAGCTGCATGAAACAAAACAAAGAGAAATTTAGCATCAAATGGAAGGAATGGTAATTTAAAAGGCTTTTAAATGATGTTTTCTCTGTTTCTCAATCAGCAATACTTAAAAGCCTTTCATTCTACCCCCACCCACGCACACGTGCACACACACGTGCACACACACGTGCACACACACGTGCACACACATACTTGTACAGTACTACTTTGATATTGCAGTTAAGGGTCTGAAACAATTTCACTTGCATACTGATATTTTTGCTAAAATTTTCGTGGGTCAACATCTGTGCTTTAGATTTGGGGTAAAGTATTGGAGGAGCCTATAACACCTATCATTTAGAGAGAAAGATAAGGAGTAGGAAAAAAGATTGCTGGATAGAGTTTTGTAATGATCCTCTTTGTGAATATGATAAAAACTTACTTATCCTGACCTTGTTAATCAAGATCATTCTTCATTCTTTTATGTTCCCTTTATGTTCCTTATGCTTTACATTTCCTGCAACTATCATAGGCAACATAAACCATGTCTGTTCAGTTCCAATTTGTTGTTTGGCACCCAACACCTCTTCAGCATACACTAGAACCTTCCCATATCCAGACACCTATCTCATCAAAACAAAAGGCTTTTCCTTGAGATGTCTGAAAGTGGAGGGAGAGATTCTGCTGAACAGAGTGGTACTCTAGTGTGATTTCTGAGTAGGATTTCCATATGCTGGCCCATGATGAAAAGTGTGTCTGGACACAGGACCTGTGGATTAGGGATGGGCGAACAGATCGCGGTTCGGGTTCGTCCGTTCAGTTCGGCTGCTTTTGGTTTGGCAGTTCGGTTCGGCTGCATTCAGTTCAGTTTGGCTAGTTTGCCGAGTTTGGGTTTGGCTGTTCGGTTCGGTCGTCCGAACAGGCCGTTCAGTTAGGCCGTTC
>QEPC01004588.1:2126688-2145442 GCA_003113815.1 Sphenodon punctatus | reverse complement strand
AGGGTTCTGGGGCCGTCATTCCACTCATGGGGAGCCATCATTCCACCGCATCAAGAAACAGCCAGCCACTTCAGCCCCAGGACCTACCATCAGGGTTCTGGGGCCGTCATTCCACTCATGGCGAGCCATCATTCCACCGCATCAAGAAACAGCCAGCCACTTCAGCCTCAGGACCCACCATCAGGGTTCTGGGTCCTACGCTCCAGGCAGGGAGGGTTGTCATTCCACTTCATCCAGAAGCTGCCACTCTAGTCCCAGGACCCACCATCAGGGTTCTGGGGCCGTCATCCCCACCTAGGGCTGCCCCCAACCCCCCAATCCTCTGGCTTCCATAAAGGCCTCCTTTAGTGGTGGGTGGTTGCTTAAGGCTGGCACCAAAGGCCTTTGGTGGTTTGGTGGCCATTTCCAGCTGGAGGACTGGAGCTGGAGGGGGAGTTGCTAGGTTTAGAATGAGTTACTACTTGTAATGTTTTTATGAGAGAGATGGGTTAGGTGGGTTAGGTAGGTACTACTGAAGAAAGAAGAGTTGGAGTCTGGGATTTGGGATTGGACGGGTGGGGGGAGGATGGTATTTGACGGAGGGTGGGTGCTATTTATTTGTATTATCAGGTAATGATTTTTTTTTTAGTATTGATTGTATTAATGGGTTTTTCTGAAGATTCTACTGTGGATTTTTTTTTAAATTCACTTGCAAGTCCCTTGAGATCCAAGGGGGATAGGAAATGATAAAAATAATAAAATAAAATTAATAACTTGGATGAAGGAATAGAGAGCATGCAGTCATCATATTTAGATAACAAAGAACTGGGAGGGACTGCAAACTTTGGAAGATAGGATAAAAATTCAAAGTGCTCTTAATTAGAGAACTGGACTAAAGACAATAAAACGTAATTTAGCAAAGACAAATGTATGCTCAAACACATGGAGAAAAAGTCAAATGCATGAATATAAAATGGATTGGCAGCAGCACTGTAGAGAAAGATCTGGGGGTAACAGTGGAGCACAGATATGGAAAGCAGTGGAGTACTGCATCCTGGAGTACCAGCACCACATGTTAAGAAGGAAGCTGAGAAAGTGGAGAAGATCAAGAGGAGAGCAGTGAAGATAATAAAGAGTTTCAAATGCAAATCATATGGGGAGAGGTTGATGGAACTAGTTATGTCTGGCTTGGAGAAAAGAAGACTTAGATCAGGGAAAGGATAACAGTTTTAAAATATTTGAAAGGGTGCACTAATGCCCTTCCTATTTATAGCTTTGTTTTAAGACAGTAGTCAGCATGAAATACAAGGAAAGGGACAACAGCGCACAACTGTTTCCATGGTTTCTGAGCTCTGATCTTTGCCGGCACAAGGCCCATTATTGGTGTGAGTGGATAAAGCCCCACTTGAAGAAGAACAATTGGTCCTTTTTGCTGCTCAGGATAGGAGAGTAGACAATGGGCTCAAGATAAAGGAAGACAGATCTAGATTAGACCTCAGAAAAAAAAATCCTTATTCTAAGAATGGCTAAACAATGGACCAAGTGAAGGAAATTGTGGATTCTTTCATTAGCAGTTTTAAAGAAAAAGTGTAGGGATGTGCATTCGTGTTAGGGTATTTTCAGATGTGCTGGGCTTCCCGACCCACCACGCTGAACCCCCTACCGGGTAAGGCCGGCCTCACCTCCAGAACCATGGTCAATTTGATCCTGGCCGGGTGTTCACTGTGGTGAACATCTAGCCAGGAACAAACAGACATTCCCAAGATCACTGCCACCACACCGGTCCACTGTGGTTCAGTGTGGTTAGCAGCAATTTTGTAACGTCTGAAAATACCCTTAGTTATTATTAATAATTAAAACAAAAAAGTCATTTTAGTATTAGTTATTACAATAACTAAAATGAATGGGTTAATAACTAAAATGAATAAATGTTAGTATTAGTTATTAGCTCTGCTCTGACTGCTGCATGCAGGGTTATAGCACATGCCATTGCTCCAGCCTGTCTGTGCCTTGCTGTAAACAAGAGTTCAGAAGGGGGAAACCATGAGTGATTCCTTCTCTGTCCAATTGCATACACTCTAACACATAAGAATCCCTTTGATAGATCATTCTTTGGACATGCTGTGTAAGCTCAGGGAGAGACTCAGGATGGCTTTGTGGGGCAGGCATGGTGAGTATTCTTAACCTTCTGCCAAGCTGAGGAACTTTGTCAGTGTTAGGTTTTTTTTCTTTCAGCCTCACTTAGACAAATCAACAGTTACAAAAACAGATTTATTTCTCTGTCTCTCTGTGTCTCATCCCTTCCTTCCCTTTATTTCTATTATTCCCACAGTTCATTGTCTTTGTCTGTCTGTCTGTGTAATATTGTCATTGTTCTGTACTGTTTTTTGAAGTGTCAACACTGTCTTGTGCACTGCAGTACACTAACTAAAATTTGCATATACAATCAGAACCCTTTATCCAATCTTTCTGAAATTTGGTAGGGATGATCCTCTAGGTAAGGGATACAATCCTTTCAAATGTCATGAAAATCGGATGACAGTTTGAAGACTTTGCAGCTGGAAATCCATTTCCCATCGAAACGAATGGGATGGGAACAACTAAAATAATAACTAATATTAATAGAGCAATAACTAATACTGAAGAGATTTTAATAACTAAAATAATAACTAATACGAATAATAAATTTTTTCTGCACACCCCTAATGCCTGGGATGATTTTGGTAGGGGAAATTTTGCACTGTACACAAACTGAACAAGATTATCCTGGAAGTCTCTTCTAGTTTTATGGTTCTATTATTATTATTTTTTTCTCTCTTCTGGAATACTCTGGGTCACATTTGCACTTTCTCTTCCTTTTTTCATGTCTTTTCTCTCCCTCTTCTAACTTATTACACTATTCTTTATACTGCCAGTTTACTACATCTAATTACCTATAGAGGTGATGAGAAGTTTAGTGAATCCTTTTGACTGTTCATCATTGTAACTGGGTATGGTAAGGGGACTTCTTCAATGGCTAATAAACACCACGTATGTTTATTAAGCTACTCTATTCGTTCATTTGGAGATCCATGATGTATCTTGCCTACCATCCAGTTTGATCTTAAGTGACTGCCAGTGGGCCGATTCCATGCTTCGTCCATGTGTGCATAAATCGCGTGCATTTCCATTGAAAGCACATTGTGCTGTGCAGCTCCCGCTTGGGATTGCAGAAAGTGTCTTATATCTGACAGCAGATGGATGGACATTTTATGATTCATGATCATTTTAGCCAGCTAGATGTTATCCAGATAGAATCAGCAGGCTTCATACCTACCAAAAAGAGATCAGTCTGTAAGGAGCTGTTAGCCAGATGAGTAGATTATATCACTGGTATGACTGTTTAAACCATACAAAAACGTTCTGGTTCATTTCCATGATGACATAAGCCTCATTATCTGTCTGCAGTGACATAGCATACATAAAGACTGCTGATGCTACACTTTCCATGGCTTACTACTATACTTAAAGACAAAAGGAACAAACCCCTTTTCCTCCCATTTTTTTTTATCCAAGAAAAAAATGAACAGGGTCAAAAATCAACTATAAAAGCAATTCTGCAGCTAGTGATACTATTGTAAATACAGTAAAAATTAATTGTAAACTAGTGAACGCTCATAGGGTCCAACTGCCAGTTGATCAAAGGCCAAGTAAGGAGAATCAGAAAGTTGGTCAAAATTTCTTTCCATTGGGAAATGGCATTTTCTTAAACTCTCCAAAACTGTGGAAAATTTCCAGCTTTGTCAGAATTGTATCAGCATTTTTCAGTTTCTTTTCAAAATAAAAATTTTCATTTCTGAAAAACAAAACATTTTGTTTTTAAGACTGAAATTTGTTGAAAACTATAATCTGTCTGTTTGGGAAATCAAAACTTCTTTTGGAAAATAAAAGAAACCCATTTAGAAAACTCTGAATTGTTGAAATTGATAGCCATCCTTTCAACATGCTCCCCTACTTACAAATGACCAGCTCTACGTTGTGCTGTTTCAGAACAAGCAAAATGGAGCCCATGTTTTCCTTAGCTCAAGGAGTTCCTTCAGCCCAATACCAGCTATAGGTGGGGTTTCCCACCTGTGCTGGCTCAGCAATGCTGGGTGGCTCATAAGGGAGCACAGTAAAGACTGGGTCCTACTAAGGGACTGTATCAGGAACTAATCACAATGGGTGTTTTCAGACAAGTAAGTTAACGGGGGTCTGTGTAGTAGGAATGGAATTTTCCAGGCTGAGTCTTGTCAGGATCAGGGCCCAAACTGTCACTTGCTTCAGGGAATCAGCTCACAATCCTTTAATCACAGTTTCATCCCATACATAGTCTCTTTACCAATACCATCTTCTAAGTCAGGTATCAACCCTCTGGCTTCTACTCACTCACAGTTGTCTGGGCCAGGCAAACCTTCCTGGAACCCCGGTATACCCCTAGCTCAGACAACACTCTTTGAGATCCAGTCCTGGAGGCAGAGCTTCCTCTCAGCTCCTTGCCTCCTTCACCACCCCCCTGTACTGTGCTCTCTCTGGTTTTTCAGTCTCTCTGGGCTGACTCAACTATACCTTTCGCAGCTGCCCCTTCTTAGGTGCTGTCCTGTGCTTTCTTCTGTGCCTAAAGATCTGTTACCCCAGACTCCTGGCTGGCACTAGATCACTCTTAAAAGGCCAGTGGCCCAAATGGATTCTGCTCTGTTACATCACCTCCCACTTTTCAGAGACAGGACTACCACAAGAAGCCCTATATACCCAAATCCAAAACAGGGCAGAGGTTACGTATATTTCACCATTCCATCAGTCCATCAATAATCTCAATTCCCTCGCTCCATTCCTTGTTACAGCTGCCAGTTCAATCGCCTCCACCCTGCAGCCACCATCTTATTCACCTGTCTAGACTGCTGGCTCATCTGCCTTCACCCTGCAGCCTTGGGTACTGTTTTCCACATGTCTTGGTTGGCAGCATATCCGTCTACACTTGCAACCTTCATCCTTTGTATCCCGAGAGTGAGCAGCTCTATCCCCTACACCCTGTCACTCCAGGTCCGGTGACCCTGATCCCACCCAGACTGTCCTATTCACTAGACAGACATCTTATTTCCCCAGGGCTGGCTCCATCGCCTACACCCTACTCTGGGCCTCATCTCACTTAAGTCTGAGCCCTTCTCCACCCAGACAATCATTCTCCCAGACAGTCTTCAGACCTCGGGCCATCTGGCACTGTCTGGTTTCCTTCATTAGACCAGGTCGGTTCTATTGCCTGCACCCTGCCTGGCTATCTTCTTTCTCATACCTGGGGAGCATTACTCCAACCAGACTATCCTATACCTTAGACAGTCACCAAGACCCATAACTTCTGGTGTGGTCATGCTCCGACCTCCTCCTTCTCCCCTTCCAGCCAGCATGTACTACCAGATTCTATTACTATCAATGGCTATTATCATCACCCTAGCCAATGAACTCACTAGGTAGCCTTGGGCAAGTAACAACCTCTCAGCCTCAGTTCCCCATCTGTAAAATGGGGATATGTGTGTGTCTGACTTTCCCTGTGTGTTCACCTCATCCTTGTCCATCTTACATTGTAAGCCCACTGGGCAGGAACCTATCTCCAAAAAACTGTGACTGTAAAGCACTGTGTATGCCTAGTAGCGCTATAGAAATGATAAGTAGTGGTGGTACTACAATGAGGGCACTGGGAAGCCCACCTCCACCCAGTCCCTCTCATCAAGATTCATATCCTTAATCCCAGGGAGCCCCACTCCACCTGAGATTCCACAGATATTTTCACATTCCTAAGGGCAGGCCCCACTCCACCCAAGATTCCACAGATATTTTTCACATTCCTAAGGGCAGGCCGAGTCCTCCTCCAGGACTTCCATCTATCAAGTCTTGGGGGACATCTCCACCTGGGCTAACATAATGTTCCTCCCAGGACTAGTTCCTCCACCTCCACCCTACCTTGTGGTAAAGCTATCTCTTAAGCCTGGGGAACACTTCTCCACCCAGACCAAGTACTTTGACATTGTCCTGCTGGTGGTTGGCTCATCTGCCTCTACCCTACCACCATGGGGCCCCACTAATACAATTTCTGCACTTCTCCCTGCAGCTTCTCCTCTGTTCTTTCCATTTCTTTTATACTCCTCAGCACTTTCAATAACCAGTCTAGGGTGGTTGCAGTCTGCGTAATTCCTTATTTTCTCTTTGTATTAGACCATGGGACAGCTCTATTGCCTTCACCCTGCCCATGTCTCTCCTCTAGCCCCTGCTCAACAGGCTCTATCCCTCTTTTGTCAGTTCCTTTCTGGGTTTTCTATCTTTCTCTGGGTGCTCCAGTTTGGGCACTCCCTTTTTAGATGCCCAACCTACTGGCAACTCCAACATTGTCTCTTCCTACTCTCTCTGCTAGGCCATATTTGCCTCACATGTCCCACAACATTACTTCCCCAACATCTCTTTCCCACAGCTGGTCTTCCACCTTCACTCTATGTTGGGTCATCCTTACTGTCCAAATCTAAGGGAATCCACATCCCCCTAGTCTCCCCCCAGGGGTTCTTTTACTTTTATAGGGCTGTCCCTCAATCTCCCTTTTGGACACACCCATGTACCAGTCCTGTGCCCCCACAAAACCTGCACAGACATGACTGTTTTGTAACCCTGACTTGGCACCTGGATCCATACATCACATTTATTGGACTTCCTCAATTCCATCCTCTTTGCTCAATCCCGTAGGGGCACCATGTCCTAAGGCAGCCTCACTGTCCACAATTATAACATGTCTTCGGGGTACCCCTGTTGTGGGGATCCCAGTACTTCATCTCCCACACTGTCTTCCACCTCCATGGATCCAGCGGGATTCTCAACATCTCTGTTGCTTGGGCGTGCTCATCTTTGCCTATTCCAATCTCAAGGTTGCAGCTCCAGATCCACCTAGCCCCACAAGCTGCACTGGTTTCTCCTTTGGTAGCGCACTTCTCCAGCTGCCATTTTATCTCTCCCTCTCAAGTGCAGGCCTCCTGTCCTGTCTTCTTCTGGCCCCAGGGCTCACTCTCTTTCTCAGGGGATGCACACTAGAGCTGCTCTTCACTTTTTCTCTGGCCTCAACTTGCCTCTGTGTTCAATCGGCTCCACTCAACTCTCAGAAAACTTGCCCTGCCTTGGGTCACCCCTCTTTACACTGTTGGCTTGACAGCAAACTACAGGGAGCCCACATTCGCCACCACTTTGTGGCAGGGACAGGTTTTCCCAGGCTGAGGTTGCTTTTACACGAGTAGCCAGATGCAGCACGTTGAAGAATTTGCTTCCTGAAAACCCCTGACGGGTGTGTTTAGACACACCAAAAGTAGCCAGCTGCCATAGGAATCAGCTTGCATGGTCTTTTTGAAGGCGCATTTGGGAAACCCTGATATCAAGGCTTCCCAAATGCACCTTCAAAAAGACCGTTTGAGCCATGATGCCTATGGTGGCCGGCTACTTCTTGTGCATCTAAACACACCCCGTAGGGCTTTTCAGGAAGTACATTTTTCAACACGTTGCAATGGGTTGCTTGTGTAAAAGTAGCTTCAGTCTTGTCAGAATCAGGGTCCCAACAGTTGCTTCAGGGAATCAGCACAAAATCTTTTAATCACAGTTTCATCCGATGCATGGTCTCTTTACCAATACCACCTTCTAAACCAGGTTATCAACCCTCTGGCTTCTACTCGCAGTTATCTGGGTTCTCTGGGCAAGGAAAACCCTCCTGCAACCCACGTATACCCCTAGCTCAGACAACATCCTATGAGATCCAGTCCTGGAGACAGACCTCCCTCTCAGCTCCTTGCCTTTTTCACCACCCCCTGTACTGGGCCCTCTGTGACTTTCAGTCTCTCTGGGCTGGCTCAGCCACACCCTTCACAGCTGACCCTCCTTAGGTGCTGTCCTGTGCTTTCTTCTGCACCTGCAGCCCTGATATCCCAGTCACCTGGATGGCGCTAGCTCACTCTTAAAGGGCCAGTTGCTTTCAGGGGCTGCCATGTTACAGGGCGGGATCCATGGCCACTGTGGGGCTCTGCCACAGATCACTCACACATGTGGAGGGCATGGGAAGTGGAACAAACAGGCAGCTCCCAGCATGGCACCACAGAGGCATCTGCCACACATTTGGCTTGCCCTGCACAGCTCACTCTGTATTTCCCAGCATGACTCTGTGAGTGGCTGAGAGTGGCTGCTCAGTAGCTCACAGGAACATGCATCCAGCTGCTCTACCTTCAGAAGGGTGGTTGGATCCGCAGCTCATGGGTGACCAATGACCATGCAGGGTAGCACCTCATCTGAAAACACCCAACAAGGAATCTGGGAGTTAGATGAAGGATGGAACTAGTTGATAATATGGTATCTATTGATAAAGTATTCTCAGCTAAATCAAACTGTTCTGGGCAGACTAGAGTCCTCCTTGCAACCTGAAATCTAAGAAGTAAAAAAGAAAGAAGGGTTCCATCCCCTTATGTAAACTTATGAACTTGCACAGAAAAACAAGATTATGGACGAGGACACTGATTTACCTGTGGGTATTCACTTCTCCTCAAGTAACCATGCCGTTTCTCATCTCTCTGTCATGTCCTGAAACCAGGAGCAGATCTGCCATTAGGGGCTATGGGACAGAGCTCCTTTGAGAACCTTGTACACCAATGTAGCTGATATCTAGGGATGGGTGAATGCGGTTCGGAAGTTTGGAGTTCGACCCAAACTCAGCCTGTTCGGACGACCGAACCCAAACCCAAATCCAAACACGAACTGACCAAACCAAACTCAATTCCGAACGTCAAAATGACCAAACAATTTGGTTAGTTCGGATTGCGTTCGGGTGAGTTAGAGTGGCAAAAACATGTCACTGGAAGGCAAAACGTGACAGGGAGGGGGAGTCAGCTGAGGAGCAGACTTCCAGGCACCAGGGGTGGATAGGCTTGGAGTAGCAGCCAGCCTGCCCAATCACCATTCCTTTTCACCTCAGACCACTGACTTCGCAGTCTGCGATTGACCACGGGCTAGGCTGCATGGAGCCAATCGGGCTTGTGGTGAGGCGGGCGCAGCAAGAAACAAAACTGATTGCCTCCCCCCTTCCCAACACCTTCTGAGCTAGTCACTGTTCCTGAACAGCAGGCGTTTCAGAAGGCTCCCTCTCTCCCAGCAGTTTTTGTTCCTTCCTATTCCTAATCCATTGCCATCCTCCTCCTATTTCACCCATCCAACCCATTTACCTCCATATTATCATTTATTTAGATTATATTAGATAGATTTAGGTGTTATTTTTTGTTTTTACCCCTCCCTGTGTTCCCTGTGTTCAATCTTCCTTCCTCCCTCCCCCCTCCATTGAATCCTTTTCCCCCTCCCTCTTATTCCATCCCTGATTCCCTTCCCCTGTTTTAAGTTTTGGATTTATTTAGAGTAGGAATATTATTAGATTGATTTTCATTTCAGTTTTGTACCCCTCCCTGTGTTCTTTGTGTTTCTCCCTGTGTAATATTGTATAGATAGATAGATAGTTATTAGATAGACAGTTACTAGATAGATATACATAGTAGTTAACTTAGTTATAGAGATAGACAGAGATAAAGTGTGTTTGTAGGACAAGACCTTTGTAGTTAATTATTAGGATATTCCTTTGAGTTCAATAGGATTTAGAATAGTTAATAGCAGTTAGATTTAGTTTAGAGATAGTTATATATAAAAAAAGAAACAGCCACTCCAGCCCCAGGACCCACCGTCAGGGTTCTGGGGCCTGCAGGGAGGGTTGTGGCCAATATATATCTAGAAGCTGCCACTCTAGCCCCAGGACCCACCATCATGGGCCTGGGGCCATCATTCCTCAAACAGAGGTGATGTCATTCCAATGCACCAAGAAACAGCCACTCCAGCCCCAGGACCCGCCATCGGGGTTCTGGGGCCAAGTTACAGGCAGGAAGGGCTGTGGCCAATATCCAGAAGCTGCCACTCTAGCCCCAGTGTCATGGGTCTGGGGCCATCATTCCTTGCACGGAGAGGATGTCATTCCACCGCATCAAGAAACAGCCACTTCAGCCCACCGTCAGGGTTCTGGGGTCAGGTTACTGGCAGGAAAGGCTGTGGCCAATACCTAGAATCTGCCACTCTAGCGCCAGGACCCACCATCATGGGTTTTGGGGCATCATTCCTCAACACAGAGAGCCTTTTTCCGAATGCCCAAACCGAACCGAACAGGACTGAACCGAATGGCTGGACTCGAACGCGGCAAATGAACCGAATGGCCAAAACCGAACCATGATCTGTTCACCCATCCCTACTGATATCATGGTCACTGAGCCTCTCTTTTTCTGCCTCCTGCACCTGTTCCTGCCTTAATGGTGGGGCAGACAGCAGGGACACCAGCAGCAGATGGAAGCAGAACCTCCCCTGGACTACACTGCAGAGGAGTGGTTGGTGGGGTTCCAGGAATTTCACATACAGCACAACACCATAGTTCAGTATAGAGGAGGAGCTGGATGCAGGGGTTGGGAACTCCCTGTAGTCCTTTATGGAGCCCCCCCAGCCAATAGCCTGGCTGGAGGGGCAATGGAGTCAGTGCCCCATATGATGTAGGAAGGGCTGGAGCCATACCTCCCTTCCTCCCCCAGAGTCCATCCCAGCTGAGCGGAGCTGAAGAAAGTGGCTGCTGGAGTTGCAACTGGGTGAGTCTCCATATCCTCCCTTCCCTTCTTCTACTCCTCTTCTCATTTGTGTTCCCCCACATTCTACCCCCTCCCATTGTTTTGACTTCCCCCCTTCTCCTTTCTTCTCCCCCTCTCTGCTCTTGTTTGGACTCTTTCCTTCCTCTTTCTTCCTACCCCCCCGCCCCCCAATTTGGGCTTCCCCCTTTCCCTCTTCCTCAGGTTTGGCCCCCTTCTCCTGGTGATGGGTGTGTTTGAGGGGTGTAATCAGGAAGTGGAAGGTCCAGATCATGGCCTTGTGCCATGACTCTATCTCCTATCATTTTAGGCATACCCCCATTGCTGATCCCTTAGCCTGAGTTCACTCTTTCAGTGTGGCCTGCAGCTAGTTTTTATTTTGGTCCCTTTCCGTTATCTGTATCTGACCCCACGAATCTGTTCCTACCCCCAAGCATTGAAAGACTGAGCTCAGGGTAACGAAGCAGAGACGAGGGCATGCACATAGGGATAGGGGACTTCTCGTCCTGAATACAGCCCTTAAGCACCCCACCCCTACCTTCTGTGCCATGGCTGGGGAACCTTTTCCTGCCTGGGACTACTTTTAAAATGAGTACAAGTTGTGAGGGCCACAAAGACATTCGGGGTGGGGTGCTTAAGGGACATGCTGAAGAAAGGGGGGGGGGGTCCAGATTGTATATCTGTGCCATGGATCTCTCCCCTATCCTTACGTGCATGCCCTCCTCTCTGCTCAGTTGCCCTGAACTCATTTGTTCAGTACTTGTGGTACTAACTGGATACAGGGGCCAGATCCAGGAACCAGAAAGGGGCCACATAAAATCTTGTCGTGGGCCACGCTTGGCCCCAGGACCTGAGGTTCCCCACCCCTGCTCTATGTGGAACACAAAGCTTGTACTAATTTCAAAAGGGCCCCCAGAAGGGAAAAGGTTCTGCACCCCAGTCCTAGGGTGATAACTAACATGTCTGAAACCAGGATTTCAGGCTGACTGGGACATCCCTTGCATGTGCAATAGTCATGCTCCATCACATTCCTAGAGTCCCAAATAGAGACTCTGTAAAATCCATCCTGGCAATATAGTTGGGGAATGCACCTTTGCAAATAGATGTCAGGAATTTAAAGCACCTCAAACAATTCCTGTGAGATCTTCTCCAGATCTTTATTGAAGATCTGCACTCAGAAACCACTCGCTGTTGAGGACTTCTCTATCATGTTGGTGTGTGATTGGGTCTTTACGATACCGGGTTCTTCACTGTGAAACACAGTCCTTCCTGGTGTACATCTCAGTTTCTTCCTCCTCACCTTTAAAAAGTATCTGAAGACTTTTATTCCCCTCCCTCCAAGTGATCTGTTGTTTGGAAAACTCTTTGCTGAATTCTGAATTATGATTAAATTGGTTTGGATATCTTCTAGACTCACTTAGTGTAGTGGAAAAAGAATGCAGGCAGAACTGAAGGTTTTCCAAAAGACTTATATTCAATCTTTCTGCTGCAATGTGAAAACTTAAAATAGTTGCTTTGCACGCAGTTTTGTGTGTTTCTGTAATGTTTCTGAAAGGGGGAAATTGCTGTTCTTTTTTGTTGTGATAGCCCTGTTAAATTTTGTCCCCTCTCCTTTTGTGATGTAATGCGTAGGAAAACTTTTACTGAATTTTGAATGTTTACATTTGGGGTGATATTTTCTGGGTTCACTGAATGAAGTGGAAAAAATGCAGTCAGAATTTAAAAGTTTTTCCAAATATTTTTTTTTGCTGACTTCACGTTCAATCTTACTGCTGTGGTAGGAAACATCAAAATACTTGCTTTTCACAGTCTTGCATGACCTTATACTGTTTCTGAAAGGAGAAGATAGTGCTGACCAGTGAGCCAGGAACTGGTGAGGTTGCAGCTCATCTGCATACTCTCCCAGCTGCCTCAGCTATCAGCACCTGAGAACCCTTCTGGACCTTGGCCTTTCTGACACCCGAGTTCCAGTGAGCAAGGAACTGGTGAGGTTGTAGCTTGTCTGCATACTTTCACAGCTGCCTCAGCTATCAACACCTGAGGATGCCGTGACCCTTCTGGAGCGTGTCCTTTCTGCCACCCGAGCAGGTGTGGTGGGCACCCAAGGAAACCAGGAGCACTGCCCATCCTGTGCCCCTCTGCTCTGCTCTGCTCTGATGGAGTTTTCTCTTACCTGTCACGCAGGCAGCAGAAGAAATTTCTAAGTCTCCAGTGGGTCACAGAACTCTGTCGGGGCCCCCAGCAGCCAGGCCCCCAGCATTGCAGGCTAGCTGAAATCAGGGGGTGGGGCCTGGCTGGGAGAGGCTCAGAGTCAGGAAGGAGTCCCAGAAGGGACAAACATAGTTGGAACACGCTTAGGCGGCTAGAGGGAGCAGTCAAGCGCGTATACTGGGGAACTGCAGTTCCTCATTACCTAGTCACCAGGGGGCAGGCTTTCATTAAGCACTATGGGTTCAATTTTTACACAAAACTTGGACACTATTGTTAAGCACCCAGGCGAGATGTGTGGCTGCGTGCACCACAAAAATAAGCTGGGAGGAGTGGGCTCTGGAGCAAACACTCAGGCAGGGAATGGCTGGCATGCATGCTCAGTCAGTGATCATGAGGGCTGTTCTCATGCACTGCTGAGCTGCAGCCATTTTGTAGGAGATTGTGTTCCTGGCTGGCTGTGTCTCCTGCTGCTGGACTTGGTTGCCTTGCCCAAGGGACGTGTTTTTGCTGCTATGCCATCCTGCTGCCTTGTTGGTGAGTACATTGCTTGGGGGGTGGGGTGGAACACTGGGGAAAATGCTTCTGGGGAATGGGGGGACTCGAGGAGTCTGGGTGGGGAATAGGGCTGGGGGAGGGGATGGACAGTGACAATGGGGGTAGGGCGGAGTGGGGGGACTCGGGGAGTCTGGGTTGGGAATGGGACTGGCGGGGTGAACTTGGAGACAATGGGGGAGGGGAGTGCACTGGGAGACAATGGGGAGGAGACTGCAACAGAGATGTGAAGTGAACCATGTTTTGGGGGACAAGTGGAACTCCTCACTGCTAAGTTTGTGGTGTGCTCAGGCTGAGGATAATATGGTTGGCTTAAGATAAGGTTTCAGTGGTTTGCTTTTGATTGTTGTGTGTTTGCCAGTGTGCTGCTGGTTTCCCCCCTCCTCCCCGAAGAATGTGCAAAGGTGGTGGCCATTTTCTGGGGCCCCACTGGCCAACCTTTTAAAGACCTGTTTGCTTGCATAGGCATTTGCCTGCTGGGGATAAAGTATAGCTACTAGGGATACTGGTCTGGATGTGTCTGGTTTGGTGGCAATGGATCCCTAAAACTGGTCAATTTTTTTTTAAAGGCCTGTATGCTTAGACTGGTGTTTGGCTGCTGGGGATAGGGCATAGCTACTAGGGATGCTGGTCTGGATGTGTCTAGTTTGGTGGCAATGTAGCCCTGAAACTGGCCAATTTTTTTTAAAGGCCTGCTTGCTTGGTCAGGAATTTGGCTGCCAGGGATAGGGTGTAGCTACTAGGGATGCTTGTCTGGATGGGCCTGGTTTGGTGGCAAAGCAGCCCTGAAACGGGCCAATTTTTTAAAAAAGGCCTGTGTGCTTAGACAGGCGTTTGGCTGTCAGGGATAGGGTGTGGCTACTAGGGATGCTGGTCTGGATGTGTCTGGTTTGGTGGCAATGCAGCCCTGAAACTGGCCAATTTTTTTAAAAGGCCTGTTTGTTTGGACAGGCATTTGGCTGCTGGGGATACAGTGTAGGTACTCTGTACAGTGTAGGTACAGTGTAGGAGAAAGTTGTGAACAGAGGAAAAAGTAGGTAGGAGCATGGCAGAAGAGAAGACTGCAGACACAACAAGGTGACCCCTTTCCCCCACCGAAGCCATCTTTCCCCCTTCCTCTTTTCATGCACCAAAACCAAATCCGTTCCCTCCTACCCCTCTGTCCTGTCCATCTCTTCCCTTTCATTCTCTTTGATTCGGCTTGTTGCATGACAGGGAGCTAACTCAGCCCTCCCAGTTCTCCAAGTCAGGAGGAAGGCTTGTCCCAAAGCCTACACCTTCAGAAGAATACAGGTAGTCAACGATGTCATGAAAGCCGAGGATTCAAGGATTCAGGATAAAGGTAGGTGATGACAATGTGATCTATTTTTTTTAACCTACTTTGGTTAATTTGGACCCGGTGGGAAAGAGAGAGGAATGGACGGGACCCCAGTAAGAGGACTCTCTATCCCCTGGTGGCAGTGCTTCACACAGCAGCGTTCCCAGCGTTAACTAATGTAATGTCCATCCAATGTTAAACCCTGGGAACTCCATGCTGTTAGGTTATGCCCTGACTCCGCCTACCATTGCCCTGGCTCTGCTTACCGTTGCCCTGGCTATGCCCCTAGGTCCGCTGGTGGCAAAGCCGCTGGCAGTAGGTTCAACCCACCCACTGCCCCACAAGCCTCCAAACCCACCAGCCACCCCTGCGCCCGAGTTCCAGTGACCAGCGAGCCAGGAACTGGTGAGGTTGAAACTCATCTGCATACTCTCCCAGTTGCCTTGGTTATCAACACCTGAGGACACCACGACCCTCTGTGAGAGTTTGGAATGGGGACAGGAGGAACAGGAGGGAAGGAAGAGAGAAACCCACAAGAGCCCCCTAGTACCCTGGGCAAGGTCTGGCCTCTAAAGCTGCCCTCAGGATCATAGGTGGCTTCTAGGGTAGTTAGCCCGCAGCCTAGATCAACATGGGGTCTATGGGAGAAGTGCAAGCCTTCTGAATGCCCCAGTCCCATGCACACACACATGCACACCAGGCAAAGGAAGGGTGTGTGCGTGGGAGGGGGGGGTACTGAGGAGTGATAGGACAAGGGGTGTTGAAGTCTGAGGTCCAGGGAAAGGATAGGGCATGCACGCAGGGGGGAACCAGGTAGAGTGTGGGTCCAGGATACGGCTCAGGGGATTCATGCTATTGAACCCACAAACAAACTACAGTCACTCACCCCTCTCGCTAGGATTGCTCTTGCACTCCGCGTCCACACCGCTCGTAACCAACCAGTCCAAGTCGTTTGGCTATCACAACACTCTCAGCTCAGGAAGGGAAGGGACCAGTCTCTCAGGCATAAGTGCACTGATCACCAGCAACGCGGTACAGACAGGGAGCTGCTTTTAACTGCTGCAGCCTGTAAGCGGCGTAGGCACTCTGAATGCCGCAGTAGCGAGGCTGGGGGTGAGGCTACCGCAGGTGCTGGTAGCGTGTCTAATGCTGCACCCCCAGAGTCCAGCGTGGCCTACTGTGGGTTCTCCTGCCGTTGCGCCCACTGTATCCTGCGTTGGAGGGGGCGGAGATGAAGGTGATGTTGCAGCTTGCAGCAGCAGGGTGTGCTCCACCAGTCTGCCCATGGCCTGCAACCTATGGCTCCTGCGGGGAGACCGGGAAGCGCCGCCGCCCCTCTCCCTATACCTCAGACCCCTAACTAGGGGTCTGACACGCTCCTGGAGCTTGGCCTTTCTGCCACCCGAGTTCCAGCGACCAGCAGACCAAAAGGTGCACACCATAAGATCACTTGCCAGCAGAATACTACAACAACAACAGCTAAGGGTACTTCTACCACCTGGTGGCTCCTCCGTGGCCAATAGGTCAGCACTCTCCACCTCATTCTTCTCTGTCTCTTCTCTATTATCTATCCTCCCCACCATGATGCCTGCTCTAATCTCTCGCCTTCCCTCTCCCTCCTTCTCCCCTTCCCCCACCTCTTCTTTCCTCTACTTCTTTTCCCCCTGCTCCTTCCTCCCCTCCCCAGTCCATCACTTCTCTCCAACCTCCTCATACTTCCTCCTCCCCCTTGGCTATATTCCCCCCTACTCCTCCCTCACACTCCCTATCTCTTGTCTGCTCCGCCGCCCCCTTCTCCCAATCTTATCCCCATTCCCTGCCTTCTCCGTGATCAGCTCCCATTCTCCTGCTCCCTTTGGAACTGTCGCTCCTCTGCCAATAAAGCCCCCTACATCCATGGAACAGTGAAACTGATTATGAAATGCTAAGGGAGATTAGACCAGCTACTAAAGTTGGAAACATAATAATGGGCAACTTTAATTATTCTGATATTTACTGGATGAATGTCACCTCAGGGTGTGATGTAGAGGTAAAATTTCTAAATGTCATAAATGACTACTTCTTGGAGTAACTAGTCCTGGAACCAATGTCTGGGGAAATGACTTCAGTTCTAGTCCTAAGTGGAGCAAAGAACCTGGTGCAAGGAGAAATGGCTATGGAAGCACTTGCCAATAATCATAATAAGAGATCCTAATATAATTAATTCAACATTCTTCTAGGGGGAAGAATGCCAAATAAAACTCATGAGACACATTGTCAAACACATTATGACCTATTGGGTACTTCTCCAAAGTAACTGAGAGTGGCCACTGTTGGAGGCAGGATGCTGGTCTCAATAGACTATTGGTCTGATCCAGTATAATAATAATAATAATAATAAACTTTATTTGCCTCAACCAAAGGATCCAGTATGACACTTTTAATGTTCTTGTTACTGGCATTTACCCGAGAGCTAACTTGTCCCTGCACAGCAGAAAGAGTCAATGTACACAGATCTTGGGTGTAAAAGACACAGCTCTTTATTAACATAAGAACATAAGTGCCATACTGGGTCAGACCAATGGTCCATCTAGCCCAGCGTCCTGTCTCCGACAGTGGCCAATCATGGTGGCTTGGGAGAAACACCCAACAGATCACCCTTGGGGAGCCATTCCCTGTTGTTTTCCCCCAGCTCCCGTCATGTTCCCTGATCCTGTCTGGCTAATAGCTGCTAATGGACCTATCTTCCAGAAACTTGTCCAAACTTCTTTTAAACTCAGCTATTGTACTGGCCCTTACCACAGCCCCTGGCAGTAGATTCCACAACCCAATTATACACTGAGTGAAAACATATTTTCTTCTATTTGTTTTAAACTTGCCACCCATGAGTTTCATGAAGTGTCCCCTAGTTCTAGTACTAGCTGAGAGGGTAAATAACTCCTCCTTGTTCGTTAGTTCCACCCCACCCATGATTATATAGACCTCTATCAGATCTCTTCTCAGTCGTCTCTTCTCTAAACTGAACAGCCCCAACCTACCAAGTCTCTCCTCATACGGGAGCCCTTCCATGCCCTTGATCATTTTTGTTGCCCTTCTCTGTATCTTTTCTAGTTCACCTATGTCTTTTTTGAGATGGGGAGACCAGAACTGCACACAATATTCGAGGTGCGGTAAAAAATTGATTTGTATAGAGGCATTATGACATCCTCAGTTATATTCTCTGTCCCCTTCCATATCATTCCTAACATTGGGTGTTTTCAGATGTTATGGGTGGGCGGTTCACCACAGTGAATTCCCAGTGGGGGCGAACATAACAACCGCGCCCCGGGGTGAATAAAAGCCCCAAACAGACGTGATGGGACCGGGACCACGACCAGGAATCGGGCCAACTCATCATGGACCGGGGCAGTGCAACAGACGTGATGCCGATCCCCAGACGTGGTCAAAACTCCCAGAAGACACCGGGCAGGGGCGGGACACAGACATGGCCGCTTGAGGGCAAACGAAGCCAAAAGGCACACAAGGGAACGCCCACACAAGGGAAACGGGAAGGGAGGGGGGAAGAGGGAGAACAGGCTGACAGGTACCACACACAGCACGCACACACACAGTGGACCCGCAGCGGAACACACTGCAAGACTACACGCCTGGGCGGGGACACACACACACACACACAAGGTAAAGGTCGGGAAGGGGGGCGAGGGCGCCCGGAAAAGGTCACAAGGAACAACGGGAGTGGGGGGGAGGGTCGAGGGGGGGCACCGCAAAGGGGCAGGGCAGGGCACAGGCAGCAGCAACCCCAACCCCCACAGCACCGCAGTCCACATAGGCGCCCCCACAGCAACATAGCCAGTCTCAGAAAGGGGGGGCCGGGACCCCCGGACCAAGGCACGATGGGGGCCTGCAATGCACAGCGAGCCCACCTGAGAGGGTCCCGGAGGAGAAAGGTGGCCCCACAGTCACAGAGGGGCAGATGGAGGCCAGCCAGGTCATGCGGAGCCGTGCTGCAGGTCCAGCGACA
>QEPC01004588.1:2100977-2117365 GCA_003113815.1 Sphenodon punctatus | reverse complement strand
ACCCAATTGAATCCTTCCCCAAACACTCCATCTGAGTGGGTGCTCTGCAGCAGTGCCACTCAGCATTGCCACTCAGCATTGCCCAGCTGATATGGGTGCCAACCACCAAGCCCTAGCCAGGCTTCTGCTACTGCTCCGCCGATGGCAGCCAGCCTGCAATGCCTGCCCAAGCAGGTGTGCCAGCCACCAAGTCCTGGGTGGGCCTCTGCCGCTGCTCTGTCAATGCCTGGCAGCCTGCAACACTTGGCCGTGATGCTGACTAGAACTGGAGAAACCAGCATAGAGTGAGCAGAAGTGGAGACCTGCCAACCTGCAATGCCCATCTGAGTAGGGGTGCCAGCCACCAAGCCCTGGTCCAGCTTCTGACAGTGCTTCGCCGATCCCAGCCAGCCTGCAATGCCCGACCAAGCAGGGGTGCTGCCTGGAACCAAGCCCTGGCCAGGCCTCTTCTGCTGCTCCACTGATGCCTGGCAGCCTGCAATACCCAGTCATGATGGTGACTAGAACTAGAGAACCCAGCATAGAGAGAGCAGAACTGGAGGCCTGCCAGTCTTCAATGCCCGGCCGAGTAGGGGTGCCAGCCACCAAGCCCTGGCCGGGCCTCTGCTTCTGCTCCACCAATGCCAGCCTGCAATGCCCAACCAAGTAGGGGTGCTGGCCACCAAGCCCTGGCCAGACCTCTGCCGCTGCTCCACCATTGCCAGCCTGAAATTCCCTGATCCCTATGGGTGCCAGCCACCAAGCACCAAGCCTTCCCAGCCTCTGCTGCTGCTGGGTCTCAGATGACCAGCCCTGGCACCGCAGGCACCCCCAGAGGCCAAGCACCCAGCCTGCCTTCCCGGGCTACCCGGGGTGCCAAGCACCAAGCCTTCCCTGTCGCTGATGCTGCTTCTGGGTCTCAGATGGCCAGCCCTGGCATCACAGGCACCCTCAGGGGCTAAGGACCGAGCCTGCCTGGGCAAGCCTGGGTGGCAAGCGTCAAGCCTTCCCAGTCTCTGCTGCTGCTGCTGCTGCTCCTGCTGCTGCTTCTGCTTCTGCTGCTTCTTCTGGGTCTTGGAAGGCCAACCCTGGCACCACGGGCACCCCTAGGGGCCAAGTGTCGAGCCTGTCTGCCCAGACAACCCAGGTTGTCAAGCACCAAGCCTTTCTCTTCTCTGCTGCTGCTGGGTCTCACACAGCCTGCCATGCCATCATGGGCCCCCCGGAGGGCCCCAAGCCTCCAGGCGGGACCGAACTCTGCCTAACATTCGGGGGGTCCGAACTCCGTGGGACCAAACCCATGAATCTGAATGAAGTTTTTAGTCCTAACTGCCAAACGACCGAACATCTGAACTCCGTCCTGTTCACACATCCCTACCTTCTGTTCATCCCTCTGCCATGGATTTCCAGTGAGCCACTAAGCAAGTCACCTTCTCCTGTTTCTCAATTTCTTTTCTTCTGTGAGCATGATAAGGCTTCCTTACATCATGCTCTACAATTTTATGTAATTCGTGTTTGTAAAGTGCTTTTACATCTTTGGTAGATTCTACATAAATAACAAGTATGATTTACTATATGAGTCCTTTAAGTCTGTATTCCAAAAAATAAACTATAAGAAAAATCCCCCTCAAACAAATTTTGAATGAACAAGAAGATGGAATCTGAACATAAAGACCAGACAACCTGATTCTTCTATCAGTTGAACAACTGTGAAACCACATTGAATATTTATAATCCATTTACATGAATGTATACCAGCATAAAAACGAGGCTCTCATAATGGAGAATCAGTCTGTGTTCCATTTCTGGGTTTTGTGATTCTTTGGAATAATTCAATTGATGTATGTAATAACACCCATCCTGGCTCATGAAAGTTCGTGTCCCACTTGCTCACCACTCTGCTGCTGTTCTCCATCTTGTTGGTTTGTATTCCTCTCATCTGATTCCTTTCTTGGCCCCTCTGTGGTAAGAACCATTGCAGCGAGCCATCTCTGCTTTACTCTGTAGTCTAGGATATAGTCCTGGCTCCCAACCCACCTGGCCGATTCTATCTCCCACTCACTCAGGCAAACCTCTTCTGGCTTTGTGCTTCCTCGGTGTCTCCTTTCTCTGGGCTCCGTCACTCTTACCTGGCATTCACTTTGCTGCTCCCTCACCCATACATCCACTGGCATCCCTCACTGGTACTGAAGCCTGCCTTCCACCCCACAGGCGCTGTCTCTTGCTCAGCACCTGTGCCCTCAGCTGCCCCGTTGCCCAGTCTCTTCGCAGCTTTCACTTTTAAAGGCCCCGCTCCTTGTCTCTTAAAGGGGTCCTCTCCTTGAGGGAACAGAGAGCTTACTAGCCTCCCTGTTGAAATGTGCATAGAGCTACTCTGGATTGACACCAGTGCAAATGCAATCAGAATATGACCTTCAGAGGAACTGTGGACTATGGTGTGAAATATCTGCACCACCTCCTCTCCCACAGGCTCCTCGTAAGTGCTAATCACTAAATATTTCATATTTTGACTCGCATGAGTTTTATTACTTAATTTTTGTGTGCTTTCTCTCCTTGTTGACTCTAATTAAGCTTTCCAAAGAGTTTGCAAGCCTAGCAGGCTCAGAACATTATATAAAAAATTTAATCCTGTTTGCACAGCAGATCACCCCTGCTCTGTTTTGTACTGCAGTATATATTTTTCTAAATTCTTCCATAACCAGTGCTGTTCAGATTTATACCAGTGTCAGCTATTGCTATTAAGGGTGAATTGCCTTTTCATTTCTAAATACTATATTTTTGGCCTTTTAGCGGTGTGAAAATATGTATTTTAGGCAAAACTTAGTACAGAAGGTCTTTGGAATAAAAATGTTTCATTTCTACAATTTACCTGCATGTTATTTCTACAAAAATATTGAGTAATCATTTTCAGTGGTAAACATATTTAAAAAATCTAAAGTTTTCCCAGTTATATTGCTTATATTCTTGTTTTGTTCTGGCAAATGTTTGATACCTGAAATTTCACTCAGGATATGCTGAATTGTGCACATCTATGCTATTGTACACAGATGTTTGACTTCATGCAGAATGAAATATACCCCTGAAGTTAGTGGGTCTGGTCATATATCTGTAAAGTTAAGCATACAGATAGGACTATGAACATGAAAGTTCACAGTCCTATCTGTATTCACCTACTTAAC
Organism: Sphenodon punctatus; assembly: GCA_003113815.1. NCBI lineage: Eukaryota > Metazoa > Chordata > Lepidosauria > Sphenodontia > Sphenodontidae > Sphenodon > Sphenodon punctatus. Next base: position 2,114,207 of record QEPC01004588.1, on the reverse strand, counting down.
CGTTTAACTTTTACTTAACTTTTTAACTTCTTAACTTTGTATTCAACTTTGTATTCACCTACTTAACTTTTTATTTTTAAATAAAAACTTATTTAAATAAATAAATAACTTTTTATTTTTAAATATTTTATATTGAGTGTTGATGGCCACTTTTAAAATGTTTGAATGTTTGAAATGTTTTCTTTTTCTTGAGAAAGCCTGAGCACAAAAATTACCAAGAAAGAGTTTTTAGATCAAAGATATCCAAATTATGCATTAGGATCCCAAGCAGGGTCCCATCACCTGCAGATGGGGCTCACAATCCCATTGATATGTGATAAAACTTCACATAGTTTTTGTTGCTGTGTGGGATCACAGGATTATATTTGTCTCAAAATAGTGTCATGCAGACAAAAAGTTTGGGAAGCATTCTAAATCCTCACACATTTGAAAAGAAATCACAGGAAATCAAATCCCAGGAGGGAACACTTATTGGGTGCATTTTGCAAAAAAGGGTGCTGTCCTACAGTTGCTTAGTCCCAGTACCTGTTCTGTCAAAGTGGTTGGTTGCAGTGGAACTAATGGCTAGTACTAATGCTACACAGCCAGAGAATTTTGATAACCTAAGTTTTGTCCTTGATCAACTCAATAACATTTGAAAAAGTTGAAAATATAGCTTTAAAAAAGGAAATGAAAATGAATTTTAGAGGCAGTGATAAGGAAAATTGAATAAAAAAAAACTGGCAGAAGAGATATTTTCCAATGGGGTTGGAAGGATGGAGAATGAATGTGATCAGTAAGGTGAGTTTCTGATATATGGAGGGCAGCATGGGAGAAGGGGTGAAGACGGCAAAGATTTTTTCTTTGAAAATATAAGTTTAGGAGTTTTCCTTGATAAATTGCCTTCCTGGGGCCTTTTCTTTAGGTGTAGAATTGTTACTAGAATGACCCTACAGGTTAAAACCATCTTGCTCATGTCAGTCTCATTTTCTGGGGTAGCTTCTGGAATCTCTCTCCTAATGTATTTGCACTTGTCACATGGTGACAAGCAAACACAAAGACTCAGGTGCTGCCGTTACTATCACTTATAGTGTGATTCTTCAGTTGTTCAGTGCTGGTGCTAGCAGTTAACGCTGTTGCAAATCCCATTCACTTCAGCGGGATCATGCAGCTGCGTTCCAAGTGCTAGTGCTGATAGCAAACAGAGGTCATTTTTAAATGAGACATCCACACATCCACGTGTCCAACTGCTTGTGTGAAGGTGGTGTGTGTCGAAGTGCACTCCTGTGACCCATGCACTGGCCACCCGAAAATCCAGAGCAAGCCAAAAGCGAGCATAGGAAGAGGTCCCCATGCATCCCCTGCTCATATGAACTGGGGCATCCACCCATGGCACAGCACAGATTTGCTGGTCCACAGCACAGCCAACCCCCTCATCCTACCCAAGAGCCTGCCAACAACCTTTAAAGAATGAGCATGCAAAATACAAATCCGCATACTGCTAAACACACCCTCCTCCAATCTGACATTTGGAGGGACAAGCCAGCACCATGGAGGGCACCAGCTCCACAAGCCACATAGGTGAACAGCTGCCTGGGGAGGGGGCTTTCTGAGTGAAGGAGGAAACAGCTGCACAGGGGGAGCAAGGCAATAAATGACAGCTATATATGTTTGCCCATGAAAGGCAAGTACCAGCAAAGTGGCCATTGGTAGCACACCCCTGCTGTCTAAGGTGACACCCCACCCTACCCCCGAATCCCAGGGCAGGCCCTGGTCAGAAGCAGAGAACAGCACCTTCATCAACCAGTGGGGGGGATGACAAAGTACAAATGACTCGTGAGATGCTACCAAAACAAATGGGTGTATCAACACATCTCTGAGGGAATGGCGTGGTTGGGATACAGCAGGGACATGACCAAGTGCTGGAATATGGCAAAGGACCTGAGGTGTGGCTTCAAGGCATTCCATGATGACAACCTTAAGTCCAGCCACGGCTGGTGTTAAAAACCCTTCTATAAGGAACTGGGGACAGGTTCTTCTGTGGGGACGATGAGATCCTGGCCTCCTGCATCTGTGACAGAGGAAGGAAGCGGGTAAGCACCCCACCTGCCCAATCCCATCCAATTCAACCCATTCCTATTTGTTCCAGCTCCCTGTCACAAAGGCGCACCACAGGTGGAGGGTCACAACATGGAGCATGTGGGGGTGCAGATGGAGGGACCAGAGGACATGGACGCCATTCTCAGCAAGGAACCGCAGGACATTGGTAGGTCATTGCAACTGCGGCATGGGGGGAGGGGGCACCAAAGCTGGGAAGGCAGCTGAGACTGACTGCCCAAGAGCACCAAACTATACTGTGCTTTCAGATGGCCAGGACAGCAAGGGGGCCAGGAGGAGCAGTCCCAGGAGCCAGAAGACCCGGATAGGGAAGGTAAGCGGGCTAGGTGGCCAGAAGGGCATAGAGGCAGGACACACGTGGAGAGGTCACTGGCAAGACCATGCCAAATCCTGAACCCTGGAGGAAGGACACAGCTGTACATGTAAGCTGCTCTGAAGTTACAGTGACATGTGTCCGTCAATACACTCTATGTCACCACAAAAGGTGGCCAGATGTCAAGAATACACATAACAGAGAGAACAGGTAAGGAATATCTGATGCCCACCCCAACCACCACCATATGCCACAAACAGACTGCACCCCCAAGCTATCATGACTGGCCATCACCGAGACAGGTCGCATGTCAGCATGGCAGGTGCACACACTTGTCCAGTGAGCGATGCAGGTCAATCACCTGTCACACCATCAATACAGCCATTCCATCACATAAGGCAGTCTTCCTGTATGTGTCACTATGGGTGAAGTAACGGATCACTCCTTTGCATTCTCACGGCGAGGATCTGACACGGATCCAGACATGGCCAGCCCCACATCCACTGCCCACTGGAACAGGGAGCTCCAGGCTCATAACCAATGGTACAGGGAAAATATGGCAAGGGAGCTGGTTGAGGAAACCATGCACAAGGCAATCAAGATCAGGGATGCCATCCAGGGGGTGGTACAGCAGCAGAGGACCTGGTGCCAGTACCAGGTAGAGAGCAGGGTCCTCACTGCCCAGGCATGCAACAAGCACCTGTGTGAGCAGAGGGGCTCGGCCTGACACCTGCACGATCTGCAATGCTCCTGCAACTTGGTGGCAGAGGTAAGCACAGAGGTGAGACATAGGAGTTCATGAGGGAGTTGCTGCAACTGCAGTTCTCCCTTGCCCACCACGTTGTAGTAGCAAGTGCGGCTGTAGTTTCCCAGGACTGAGTTTAGAATACCCCAGAGGTGCCCACACCCCTGAACTTGGCCACCAGCTGCGGTTACCATACCAGGCACGTCTTGCTTCCCCAGACCACCTGGGGCCCCTCCTCCCTGTGCCACCCCACACACTAGGGGACATGGTGCCCAGAGTGCCATTATGGCTGCCCTATACCCCAGTGGTGAGGGGTTGAGAGCTGTCACAGCACCTGCTGCAGCTGGACCAGCAGCAGCAGGCTGGAGCAAAGGCACCACCAGAGAAAAGGGGCTGTCGGGCTGGCACTGGCCGTAGCTGTAGAGGAGCTGGGAGGGGCAAGAAGCACTGATTATTCTCTCTGTTGAAAATAAAATGTACTGAACTCACATTCCCTGTCTCTGTTCTTTCTTTTGGCTATCTGGAAGTGCAATAGGCTGTTCCGGGCCCTGGTGGTGGTATAGATGGGCCATGGGTCAAAGGGGCACAGTCCCCAGGGAGGAAGGGAAATTATGTCCACCCATTGGCGTGCTGCAGGGGCTGACAACATGCATGTGTGGGGCAATGCAGTGATGTATAGCATCACTGTGGGGGGGAAAGCATATCAGACAGTGATATTCACGGAGCAACATTATCACAGCATAATAGGTGGAGGCAACAGGCCCCTGGATAGCTGTCTGCATCAGCACTGAGGGGTACATGTAGTCTTCCCATATATGTACAGTTGTAGAGGACATCCATGAAAAATACATGACGCATGGCTGCAGTGGAACCAATGCATCTACCCAACCTGTAGTTCTCATAAGTGTCCTCTTCAACTGTGCATACATGATGACCATGTGTACACAGGATATAGAACCTGTTGGGAACATGCCTGTGCTCTTACTGTAGGGACATAGCCTCCCATTATACAGGAAATAGGTGTTCACATGTAACGCCCCCCCCAATCACCTGTGATGACCAATGACGGCTATCCCTGGTCGGTAACCATACAGGAAATGAACCTACACAGGGCATCTCAGTTCTCTTTGGCCATGCACTGCTCCATCTGACCATGACTCTGCTGAAACAGAGGCACCGGCTCATTGGACTGGGGTGGGAGGGGATAATCAAGAGTCACCCCACCTGTTTCACATATATTATGGAGCACGCAGGCAGCCATGGTCAGAAGGGGGGCCTTGTCAAGTTGGAACTTGTTGCAGTTCCACAGGAGTCTCCAGCACTTCTTGAGGATCCCGAACACCCTCTCCATGTTGCAGTAGGTAACACTCAGCTTCCAGCTGAAGAGCTTCTGCTCTAGTGTGTGTGCCACAGAATACAGCTTTATAAGCCACAGCGTTAACTGGTAGGCTGGGTCAGCATGTCTGACCCCATGTGGAGTATGTGGAGGGGTATGGCCTAGGGTGCATGGAGGCTTCACACACAGCAGTGGAGCGGAGGCAGAGTGAGGGAACATGCCCACAGACACCTATTGGCAGCTGCAAAGCTCCATGAGCAATCCCGATGCTCTCCCTGTTTCTTTCTTCCTGCCCCGATGTGGAGACCTCCAGGGACCTCCTGAGCAGTGGCGGTGCCACCCCTAGGGTGGATGGGACAATGCCCCTCCTGGCCCCCCACGCACCCAGTAACAAGTTGGTACTTAGTCTACTTACCTTCCCTGAATGATCCTTCTGTCTCCCGTGCTGGCCGTGCATTCAGAGCCCTGGCATGGCTGTTCCAAGCCGCTCCGGCACTCTGAACTGAGTTTTGAGTAGTGCGCATGCGTGAGTGAGCTCCCAGGCTCTGTGTGAGTGAGTTCCCAGGCTCTGCGCATGTGCAAACTGTGGGGAGTCACTGCAGGTCAGGACTCAGGACTTTTACGGAGCTGGGAGTCATGGCTCTTATTGGGGGAGGAGTGCGAGACAGTGGAGTGTCTCTGGAGACCTGTAAGGGTCAAAACTAGGCAGAACTCATATTGGGCGTCTACGGAGTGTCGTCCAGCACGTGTTCCTTCAAATTGCAACGCGTTGCCACTCGCTGGGGGCGGTCTTGCATTCAAGTCTATGGACTGGAAACTGGCAGTGCAGTATGTAATATGGACTATAGCCCTTGGCGCCCTGTGGGCAGGGGGGGACTTGGGGGAGCAACATGGATGTGTGTGTGTGTGTGTGACTTGATGTGTGCTATTGGCCAGTAGAACAGCAAGGGGGGGGAGTGGAGAGTGCTTGTGACTGTTTACTTTTAAATTTATTCAGTGACTCTGAGTATGGGCTTATTCTCTCTCACATGGTGTGAGGGTGGGGGATGCCTGTTGCAGAGACCAGAGAGCAAAGATGATTCCACCAGGTGTCATTTTATCTCTCTTTGACTCAGTTCTTGAGAGAGAGAGAGAGTTTGCAGTTGGCCATCCGGCTGGTGGTCAGACTGAATCTTTAGATCAATTCAGTGTTATTAGATTAGATTTATTCATAGATATTTTATTATTTAAAATAATCATATCAAGGAAGCAGTTAGATAGGTAGTACTAGTGCCAAGTCTGACCAAGGGTCCATCATCATTCAAGGTCAGCATCCTGTCCTCAAGTGGGGAGGAAACTCTGTTGAGCTCAGTCTGCCCTGTCTGGGTGAGTACATTGGGGACCCAGCTGGGGCTTGTCCTTTGCTTTTGGGGGGGGCAGGAGCTGGGGGACTTGTCTTGGGAGTAGGGGGGATGTTTAAATAGTGATTATTATGGGATGATATCAAATATGGTTATTACAGATTGGTTCTGCCCTTTTAAATTTTTTTTATTTTTAGGATATTTAAAATTAATTTTTAAATTGTAAGTTATAGTATGTTGTTTTAATTATTAATTGTAATTGTTGATTGTGTGTGTTATAAGCTGCCCCGAGCTGCTCTCTGAGCAAAAGGGTGCTTGATAAAATTGAAATAAATAAATATGATTGTGCTGCCAGCTGCCTTGGGTGGGTCCGGGGGTTGCACTGGGAGACAAGGGGGTGGTGTGGAGTGGGGTGCACTGGGAGAGTGGGGGGGACTCAGGGAGTCTGGCTGGGCAATGGAGTATGGTTGCCATAGATGCAAATTTAGAGGGCACTTATGAGATATGCAGGTTGCAGGGCTGTATTGAAACCAATGCAACCCTGCAACCTGTATATCTCATAAGTACCTTCTAAAAATGTCCATCTATGGCAACCCTAAGTGGGGGGATTGGGTGCATGCCACTGAGAGACATAGGGGACAGGAGGGGGGACACAGGGAGTCTGACTGAGCAATGGGGCTGGGGGTGGGGTGGACTGGGAGACTATGACACATGAGGAGGGGCAGGGGGTGCAACATATATGAAGTGAACCATGTTTTGGGGGGCAAGTGCAACTCCTCGCTGCTATTTCTGTGGTGTGCTGAGGATAAGATGGTTGGCTTAAGAAGATGTGGTTTGCTTTTGCTTATTGTGTGTTTGCACTGCTGGCTGGTTTCCCCCCTCCTCCCCCAAGCATGTGCAAAGACCATGGCCATTTTCTGGGGCCTCACTGGCCATGGCTACTTTCCTAGTTAAAATTAGTCCCTTTCCTCTTTTAGACATATGTTTTCTGGGTGGGGTTCCTAGGGGCTTGGATGGAGGAAGGTTTCCAATCCAATTTTTGCTGGAATGTTACTTGCATTTTAAATCACCCTGCCCTTTGCAGTTTGGTGGGATATTGTGAGTAGAGACCAAATGGCTTCTGCCTCTCTACTAGAGAGGCCATTTTGTGAATTTGTAGGTCTACTGGTCGTGGCTACTCTTTTTTTAAAATGGTCCCTCACTTCGCTGTTTCACTGCTGCTGGAATGTATTTTGCTTGCAATGCAGGCCAGAAACAGGCCAAACATTAAAAGGGTCTGTGTGTGTGTGTGTGTGTGTGTGTGTGTGTACTTGGACAGGCGTTTTGGTGGTGCAGCTACTAGGGATGCTGGTCTGGAGGGGCCTAGTTTTAAGGCAATGTAGCCCCAAAATTGGCTGAATGTTTTTTTTTAAAGGGCCTGTGTGTGCTTGGACAGGCATTTTGGTGGTGTAGCTACTAGGGATGTTGGTCTGGAGGGGCCTGGTTTGGAGGCAATGCAGCCCCAAAACAGGCCAAATGTGTTTTTTTAAAAGGCCTGTGTGTGCTTGGATAGGAATTTTGGTGGTGTAGCTACTAGGGAAGCTGGTCAAAGGGCCAAACTTTTAATTCCACACCTCTCCTCGCTCTCCTTGTGAACATAGGAGAAAGTAGGTAGGAGGACGGCAGAAGAGAAGGCTGCAGACAACAAGGAAACCCTTTCCCCCTGTTCCCCACTGAACCCATCTCTTCCCTTTCCTCTTCTTGTGCTCTAAAACCAAACCCTTTCCCTCCTACTTCTCCTCTGTCCTGTCCTTCTATTCCCTTTCATTCTCTTCTGATTCAGCTTGTCACAGATCAGGGAGCTAACTCAGTCTTCCCAAGTTCTCCAAACCAGAAGGAAGACTTGTCCCAAATCCTACACCTTCAGAAGACTACAGGTGGCCAAGCATGCCATGGAAATTGAGGATTCAAGGGTTCAGGATAAAGGTAGGCGATTGCAACATGATCTATTTTTTTAACCTACTATGGTTAATTTGGACCCAGAGTACGGGACCCCAGTAAGAGGGTTCTCTATTCCCCGGTGGCAGTGCTTCACACAGCAGTGTTCCCAGCATTAAGTAATGTAATGTCCATCCAATGTTAACCCTGGGAACTCCTTGCTGCTGGGTTATGCCCTGGCTCCGCCTACCATTGCCCTGGCTCTGCCTACCATTACCCTGGCTCCGCCCCTAGGCCAGGCTCCACCCCTAAACCTGCCCACTGCCCCTCCAGACTCATCAGCTACCACTGCTCCTCAGGGACATATCCCACAACCTGGCAGAAGCTGCAGGAGTCATGGTGGAGGTGAGCTGGGTGCTCCAGAATACTGGTACACCTGTTGAAGCCTCCCCTGCCATCTTTGCACTGCTACCAACCCTGAACTTGCTTCCTATGAATGGATACCTTTCATGGAGGGAGCATGCCACACAGGGATGTCCCAGCAACCATTGTCCTGTCCTTTGAATGACTCATGGGTCAGCAAGTGACTTCTCACTTCCCTCTTCGTTCTGGCCACCCTTTTCCTGTTCTGTAGCGGCCAATGGAACCCCAAGGTGTTGTTTTCCTTGTACCATCAGCCTGGGTCCCCCTCCTTGTCATGATCCCTCCTCTCCCTCCCGCCCTGTGGTTTTGTTCCTCTGGGCCCATGTGGTGCAGGGCCCTTGCAAATCTATGGTGCTGCTCCTGGTTCAGCCATGGGGTCTGTGTGGTTTGAGATGTTTGGGTACGTTTTCCTTGGCCCCCAATGGTATGACCTTGGTGTCTGTTTCCTCTGTTACAGCGCATGAGTTGAGGTTGGCCTTTGAGAGGGAGCAGGGCAAGGAGTGCCTGTTCCTCATCGACATGAGGTACCAGCTCCATGCGTTGTCCGGTGCCAGAGCAGTTGGTGGAGCTGGATCCATGGCCATAGGCCAACTTGATTGGACCTCTCCCATTCTCCTACAGTGATTGTAGTTTCAATGTTTTACTGTTTTGAATGTTTTTACCTGTTTTCTGTTTCAAATCATTTTAATATTATATAAAGTTTAGGTATTTTTTTACCCTGAGCTGCCCTTGTGCCTTGATTGGTGTGTGCCTCCTGGGTCAAAGCACTGGGGGAAGGAGGGGGACTGTGGCTACAGAATGGGGGCAATCATGTTGTGTTCACTACCCCAATATTTCATGCCTGTAGCCCCAATGTGTCTCAGCCTGTCCCTCGGCCCAGGGTGTGTGTGTTGTTGACGGGGGTTCATAGCCCACTCAACGGACTGTGCCAGGTGTGCTGCTTTGACGACATGGTGACCTCCCCTGTCTGTGGTTGGCTCTGTGGGAGTGGCATTCCCCTGATACTGTACACTTGCTCCATTGTGTGTTTATCTTGTGACCTTGGTGTGCTGTCCCATATATTGTCAGCAGCTGTTTGAGAAGCGGTCTGCCCGTATGGTGCCAAGATTCTGCTATATCCATGCTACAGGATCAGAGCTCCCTGTCTGGCCCTTTGGACCCCTCTTTGCACTGTGGCATGGGATCCAGGTGTGTGTGACCTGGGATGTGGGGTTAACCATGACACTTGCTGACATTTGACTCAGGGGTGATGTCCAGCATCTGATTTCTGAACCCTACATTGTGACTATCAGCTATGAAGTGATTAGCCAGTATAACAGGGGACTTGGACATCATGTGATTGGGCAACAGTGCATGCAGCAGGCCAGAGATCTTGGCTTCCTTGTGTTGGGGCCCCAGGGATCATGCCCCACCCCCAACAAGAGCATGTGTTTGCAGGAGATCAGTGCGCTACCAGAGTTCAGCCATTCCCTTGCAACAGACAGCTCTTCCCTTGTGCTGTCATTCACCATGGCAGTGCTGTGCATATGGGAATATTTCCTGTCTCAGCATGAGTACCGCAATTAGGGATGTGCGAACGCGGTTCGGCAGTTTGGAGTTCAGACTGAACTTGAATAGTTCGGTCGACCGAACCAAACTTTTGAACCGAACTCGAATTTGACAGAACTGTTTGGTCAAATCCAAACCAGTTCAGAAGGCCAAAACCCCCGGTTTTGAATGTACGAACTTGGTTCAGAAGTTCGGAATTCGACCGAACTCAAATAGTTCGGTCCAACGAACCGAACTTTCGAACCGAACTCAATTTTTGAACTGAACCAAACCGAATTTCTGAACTCTGTTTTGTTTGCACATCCCTAGCCGCAATAGGCTGCTACTGTGGCCTGTGCTGTGTGCAGCGTGTGACCCTTCTGTTCCTGCTGTTGCTTTTTTGCCTTGGTTCCTGTGCTCCTGTTTTGTGTTTATGACAGTTTTGTTGTTCCTAGAGTATCTAGTGCCATCATTGTATGCTTGAATTGGGATGTGCCCCACTCCTCTGTCTGTCAGGGGTGGAGTTCTGTGACCACTCCCCCTATTTTCATTGGCATGTCCACTTCCATTGTTAGCCATGTCTAGCAGCAGATATGGTGGCCAGAATGGGGTAAATGTCTGCTTCAACTTGGTGTCTCCTCACTTTCCACATCTGTAAGTCATGGTAAGGGGCAGGTGCCTGGACAGGACCTCTGCTTAGTGGTGTTGGTGGGCAGGGGATGAGGGGATGGCCTGACCATTTTAACCATGTGCGCGGCCAGTGGGTGGAGGCGTGGGTGCTTTGCAGCTGCCTGCATGGTTGCGGTTGCCACCCACAGAGCCACCCGTTTGAAGTGCTGCCCACACACATCACGTGCATGGGCGCCCTGCATCCACACCATGCAGTAACCACGTACACCCACTTCTCCCATGGTGCTTGTTTGAAAACACCCAGAATATAACGCTGCTAGTGATTTGGGTTTACTGCATTTTTCCCATTGCTGTCAATGGAGAAAATGCAGTGAACACAGGTCCTTGGCACACTGTTAATGTGTTTAAGGATGATTCCAGAGGACTCACATTTTAACCCAGTATTGCCCCCAAAGAACTATACATCTGATTTCCCATGTTTTCATGTCTAGAGAGTGAGTGCTTACTGTGTTGGCCTTAAATGGAGGCAGGGAATCAAAGTAGTTTGGATGATATTTTACACTGGTCCACTTTTTGTTGGTGAGGCTATGCAAGCATAAATTAAGAGAAGCTAAACAAAAGCCCTTTATTCTGCATTTTTGCCACTGTACTTGAAATCACTGGGAATTTACACATAGTTCAAGTTAACCATGTGCACAAGTGCTTTGTCTGATCAAGAGATAGAGTGCTCAGCACCATGCAAGATCATTCCGACAATGCTATGCAAAAGGGTGACTGCATTTTCCAGTAACTCTGACTGCATTGCCTTTTAGTTTTGAAAATACTTGTGCAGGTAATAGTTTTCAGCATGAGGCCCTAGCCATTTTGGGAGAACTTGGGAGTAAGTGAGCTTTCTTTATTTGTGGTTTTATGTTCTACAGTAAGTGACTGTTTATTCATTGTTTATGGTACTGTTGGGTGTACAGGAATAAACTCCCATGGAAAACATTTCAACTAGAACATGTGAAATTAAGTTTCTTTAAATATTGGCAAATGAGAAGTTTGAATTCTCACCTGTTGGCATTTGAAATCTAAAAAACTTTGATTATACTGTTATTGGCTTGTCTCCCACCTACACCATCATAAGCTAGTATTCACGGATGTAAGAAAGCATCTAAAATCATGCATTCAAGTTCCAGTTCTTCTTAGTGTCAGTCTGTACCATTATTTGTGGAACAAGGATATTTATGCAAGGTTCCATTAATGAAACTCTGTCTAACTCTCCTTTGACACTGGTGTGGCAGAGTGCATCCTGTCAGGATTGCAGTCCCTTTAAGGGCACTTGGTGCCAGGTCAGGTGACATTACTGTGCAGTGTGGCGAAGTGAGCCCTATAGCTAGAGACCAGCTTGAAGTTAAAATAGACTGGGGAGCCTAAAGGGGGTGGAGTAGGACATTGGCCCTTTAAGCGCAGGCAGCCTGGGAAGCTGGCCATGCCCACTCCTGCTATATAACAGGAGGGAAGCCAGAGAAGGGCTCAGTCTCTGCTTGGGAGCTGAGCAAGCAACAGCTTCTGGGAAGCCTCCAACAGAGGAGCTGACCAGTGCTGAAACCCTCCTGTGATAAGTGGATGTTAGGATTCCTGAGGGGACTGCTGGCTAGGGTTCTGAAGAGGACTCTGCTTCTGGCCTCAGAGTGTGATGGAGCTCCAGCCTGACTGGTTGGGAGTCTGCAAGGCCTGGAATAAGTGAGTGCCAGCTAGCGAAACCTTATCTGGCTGGGAGGTACTTTGGAGCTGGTTGAGCTGCTTACTGAGATGGAGAACTGTGCTATAGAGAGACTGTGTCTTGTTGTAGCTGCACTGTTGAATACTGTGTGAAGAGACTGTTTGGAGACTTTGGATATCTCATTAAAGTGGCAAAAGCAAATTCCTCAGTGTGAAAGTGATAGCCCCTGGGTCTGGTCCTGTGAGGATTTACCCTGGTCAGAGACCGCACCCTGTTATATCTGGCTTTACAGAATAGTAGTAGTCTATGTTGTATTAATTATCATTATTATTAATATAGTGCCCCTGCCAGCAATGGGGCTGGTGCTGAACAGTCATGATTAGAAACAGGTCTCAGCTCCAAAGGGTTTCCCATATAGAATGGACAAGGGGAGGGGACACAATTAGAGGGGTGCATAGGGAGGGACAAGGATACATTCATGAAGCTGAGAATCTTAGGCTGTTTTTAGACATGTATAAAATTTGCAGATTGGAGCAAACTTCTGCATTCAGGCCCCCTCAGCATATGGACGAGTGCTATTTAGACATCTCCCCTCCCCTTCACGCATGGAAAATAGTTACAGTCACATGCCACCTGTAAAGCCACATTTTCCTTTCCTCACTGCTGAGGGTCCCAGAGAGAAATAGTAATATTGGATGGACCCTAAACAGCATGTACAGAGCAGAGCACTTCTCCATCCCCCTCTGTATGCATTCAAAATGGTGATCAGAGCTACCTTGATCTCATGCAAGTTTAGTTCAGATATGTTTGTAAATGCACATTCTCTAACCCTTGATGTCGGGAATTTCAGAAACCAGATGAAGAAGACATGTAAGCCTCAACATATCACACGCGAGTGTTGTTTAAACATGAAAACCCATGAGTATTACTCAGTTTTTACTGCCTGCATGCAAAAGTTTTGTCTCATCAAAAAGTGGCCTTCATTGCAAAGGAGTAGGAGAATCCTGAAGGATGTGGCAGTATAAGGAGAAGCATAATGGAGTAACTTACTTGGATGAGGAGTTTAGGAAGGCCCTATTTATTTATTTATTTATTTATTTATTATGGAATTTTATACCCAACCCCTTCTGCAAAGCAGCTCGGGGAGGCTTACAAATTAAGACAAAAATATAAAACATATAAAACACAAATAAAAAA
>QEPC01004588.1:2074577-2090617 GCA_003113815.1 Sphenodon punctatus | reverse complement strand
TATATATATATATATATATGTATATATATATATATATATATACCACCTAAATCTAGCTAATATAAGCTAAATAAATGATAATATGGAGGTAAATGGGTTGGATAGGTGAAATAGGAGGAGGATGGCAATGGATTGGGGAGCTAGGAGGTATACAAACTTATGGGAGAGGGAGTCTTCTGAAAATGCCTGCTGTCAGGAACAGTGACTAGCTCAGAAGGTGTTGGAAGGGGGGAGGGCAATGAGTGTTGTTACTTGCTGTGCCCGCCTCACCGCAAGCCCTATTGGCTCCGTGTAGCCTAGCTCATGGACAATCACAGCCTGCTAAGCCAGTGGTCTGAGGAGAAAAGGGATGGTGATTGGGCAGGCTGTCTGCTACTCCAAGCCTCTCCAACCCTGGTGCCTGGAACTCTGCTCCTCAGCTGACTCCCTCTCCCTGTTGCATTTTGCCTTCCAGTGACACATTTTTGCCGCCCGAACTCATCTGAACTTGATCCGAACTGACCGAACTGGTCATTTCAGAGTTCTGTTTGGGGTTCAGTTTGGTTGGTTCGGTTCGGTTCGGGTTCGGATTTGGTCATCCGAACTGGCCGAGTTTGGGCCGAACTCTGAACTTCCAAACCGTGTTCGCACATCCCTAACAGGTAGCTAAACTGCTACCCAATGCAGCTAAGCAGGGTGTGTATGTGTGTCTTATCCTGGGCTGTGACCCCAGAAAGTCTCCCAGTCACAGTCCAGACTATGGTCCGCCTGATCAGGGCAAAATGGGCCAGAGCATGTTAGCACATCTGTTCCTGCTGGCCCAGATCAGGTCCACCATGGCCGGCTGCCATGGCTGGCCGTCACTGCCCACTATGGCTGCCTATCATGATGGGGAGCAGGGTGCTGAGCTCAGCGTGAGGGCAGTGCCGGCCATCTGTAAATTCATGCAACTCCCTGCCCTCCCCAGTGGTCTGACCACCGGCACGTTTGTTTTGTCATCGAACCCAGTCCAGACCATGTCAGTGGTGGCTTCCCATCCTGGGTCTTGATGGCGGTGTAACACCTTCATGCTTTTTTACCTCACTATATCCCTAACACATATGTTTACCCTGTGTGTATGTAACACTACCTATTGTTCTTAGTCTGTCTCCTACACCAATAATAATCTTACAGCTGTTCTTTAATGTCTGGCACATCTCTCCCCTCCCCCCTTTCTCTGTCCACTCCCACCCATTCCATGCCCATATATACCTGCTCCACACTTGCTCAATTTATATATTTCTACTGGCTATGCCTGAAGAAGGGTCCTGTGTGGCCCAAAAGCTTGCTTATTTCCACCAACAACAGTTGGTCCAATAAAAGATAACATTCGAACCACTTTGTCTTTCAATCATTTGGGACCAATACAGAGACCACACTGTCTCTGGATTGTTTTTATCCTGTGATCAACCACAATCCCTAGATCCTTTTCACATGCACTTCATCCAATCCAAGTATTTCCCATCTTATACTTATGCATTTGTTTTTCTTCCTTATATGTAGAACTTTATATTTATCTCAGTTGAATTTCATTAAATTTATTTTATTAATTTAAACCCAGATTTCCAATCGATTGAGATTTCTTTTAATTATATCTTCCAAATAGGGCTGCAACAATAGTTCTATCTATCTATCTATCTATCTATCTATCTATCTATCTATCTATCATGACTGTAAACAGAGATTTATTGATTAGCTGGATGTCATATATTGTTTATGACTGGCAGCATCCTACTAGGAGAGAGAGGGGGTGGGGGGACTGGCTCTTGAGTGTTCAGCCTCGGTACTTGGTAAAATACTCTGTAAAATAAAACCGAGTACCAAGTACCCATATACAGGGGCAGGAAAATCCCCATATGTTGCTCATTCAAGGACTGTCTGAGTACAGGGCCAATTCCTTGATTACTCAGTACTCGGTAAAACCGAGTTGAATACTAAGGCCCTTTTTACATGGGCCTCTCCCACTCATGAACACGCAGAAATCTATGTGTTGATAAGTGGGCACGATCCATGTGAAGGACAGAGTGCGGATGCACATGGTGAATGGGGGTGCATGCGTGCTCACGCCTAACACGCATCCCCACTCACCCCCCACTCATCCCCATGCATGGAGCAACCAGGGAAAACAGAGGTTGTTCTGTGCATGGGGATGAGTGGGGGGTGAGTACAGATGTGTGTGCGGCCATGTGCACACCCCACCCACCCACCAGAATGCCCACGCACACCCCACTTGGCGGCACTGTGTAGAAACGGCCTGAGTTACTCTGTAAAAACCAAGTCATTTTGAATACTGAGTTTCAGCACTACTTCCAAGGTGTTTTGTGTCATCTGTGAACTTGTTTAAGTATTCCCTCCACTCCTTCATCCAAGTTATTAATTAAGATTTTGAATAGCGTTGGACTCAGAACCTTTGGCACCCCTCTCAATACCATTTTCCAGTTTGCTAATCAGCCACTGGTGATCAGTCTTTGAGTACGGTTCTTCAACTGGCTGTGAATCCATCTTGTTGTGGTGTCTCCCACTTTTCAGGTTTCTCCATATGTTCCTGGTACTGTTACCTTACTTCTTCCATTCCTTTAGATTGTCTGTTATATACACTTACTGCATTTTTTTGTTAATTTACACCTCTACTGTATTCATTTTAAAAGATGGGGAACAGAAAACAAACAGTATATTAATGTATCAGTCTTTCCAGGTGTATGCAGATTCTGTTTTCATGGTTGTGCTGTAGATTTCTGTGACCATAATATTAATTGTTTTTCCTCCTCTAAAATTGGTGCCAAACACCTTCAAAATACATTTACCTTTGAATTAATTAAAATAAAGTGTCCACTGACCATAGAAAATCAACAACCATGTTTTGCATTAAAATGAGGAATGATAAGGGGGGAATTATTATGCAAGAAAGCAGCAAGGAGAGAGAGAGAGATTACACTAGTGGTTTCTGCCTTGTTTTTCTTTAACCGAAACTTTAGCAAACCTAATCAATTATTTTTAGCAACCACACACATACAGTATCTGTCAGCTGTTATTGCCTGAAGATATTTGTTAAGAGTATTATAATTCTGGGAGGGGGGGAAAGATTGAAACAATCATTCTCTTCCCCCCCCCCTTTCATGTCCAAGGCCATTTCCAAGTATTATCAACATTTAGCAAAGTTTCTCACCATATGCAGGTTTTCAGTATTGTTAAGGACTTGAACCCAGTACCATAAATATGATCAGCTTGTTTGTATTGATTTCTTGTGTCATTCCTTTGCAGTGATGGACAGGCTGTAACGTAGCTCCTCCCAGTTAGATGTTAATAACCAGTAAAAAAAGAGGGAGTGGTGACAAGGAACAGCGGATTGCTAGAGTAAATAAGTTAAGTTGGTTAATGTTGGCTGTTTGCTATCTAATATGACTGTGTGAGGTTATTACAAAATATCTCCAAGTTAGCCTTATCATTAATTATCTCATCCCCCTCCACTGGGGCTAAGAAAATCTATGCTGATGTTTAACCATGTAGAGTGCCTAGTTATTGATGAAATTCAGCATGATTGAAAAGTTAGAGAGAACAGAATTTAGGGCCAATTCAGTAGCTGGTGTAAATCTGCATGGCTGTAAGCCAAATCCTCAGCCAGTATAAAACGGGCTAATATTAATGGTTTGTACAAGTCAGTAGAGATACACTTGATCCTTATGGGTGTTAACAAATGAGACATTAGCCCTCACCAGGTGGGCTGTCCATTTATTAGGTGTTCACTCCCACTGGTCACGTGGCTGCCACCTACTGGACACAGAGCCCCTACTCACAGCAGGGTCTCAGAGAATGTGGGTTAATGTGTGCCTATGGTCTGCATCCTGTCAGTTGAGTTGCATGTAGCATCTCCGTGTGTACAGGTCTGCCACATCAGGTGTCAGCCATGGCATTCTGTCAATTGCATCTGGTGAGGCAGCTCTGTCCCTACATCTCAGACTCTGACCTGGTCACTATCATCCATGCATTTGTCACCTTGAGCCTAGACTTTTGTAATGCACTCTATGGGCACTGCACTGGCTGCTAATAGTCTTCCAGGCCCGATTCAATAGTCTTCAAATGCTAATAGTCTTCCAGGCCCGGTGCTGGTATTGACCTATAAACCCCTAAATGGTCTAGACCCTACTTTTCTGAGGAACTGCCTCACTTCCTGGGCTCATGGGTGACTCCTGAGTCATGGGAGGCTGCCCTCCTTGAGGTTCCTGCTATAGACAGGTGGGGACCAACAGGCAGGCATTCTTGGCAGCTGCTCTAGTGCTGTGGAACTCTCTCCTGGCGGAGGTCCTTCTCAGCCCAAACCATTTTGAATTCCACCGTCAGTGTAAGCTCTTGCTCTTCTGCCAAGCATTTGGTGGAGGGGAGGGTTAAAAGGTGGGGTGGGAGGGGTTCTTTGATGTCTTGTTCACACCATTTTTATTTGTATTTTAATATTTTATTTAATATTTTTATTGGCTATATGAATATATATTACTGCTGTTTATATTTTTATTGTATTTTTATGATGTTGTGAGCTGCTCCAAGCTGCTTGAGTACAGGAGGGGCAGGATATACATTTATAAAATAAATAAAATAAATCATAGAATCATGAACAAAAATCCTAGAGAACTGGAGGAACAACCACTTCCGGTTCATCTCTCCACTTTCGATCTTGTTGGTGCTGCTGGGGGCTGCCCACAAGTCATTAAATACATTCAGGGGGATGCCCATTAGTGGGGACTGAATGGGGGCTGCACATGTAACCCACCCTTTTACGAGTGTCCTCCCTGCAGTAGCCAGAAAAGGGTTAAAGCCAACACTTCCTCTCCCCCCCTCCCCCTTCCACTTTCTTCCTTCATGCAATGGCTTGGACATGTTCAGTGGAGCACTCTGTTGAATACGCTTTTAGACGTTGCACTGGGCTTGCGGATTTAAATAATACGCCATTAGAAAAATAATGTTGGCGGCATTTAGATGCACTGCCACCACTGAAAACTGCCACTCATGCATTCTTTATAAACTGCATTGGTAAAACGTCGATATCGAGGTGTTTACCAATGCAGTTTCAAAGGAATGTGTGAGTGGTAGTTTTCAATGGCAGTGGCGCGCACCACCCACACGACTTTTCTAATGATGGATTATTTAAATCTGTGAGCAAGGTGCAGCATCTAAAGATGGGCTATGGGTGGGGCAGACTGTACTCAGAAGATTCCAGAACAGTTCAACCCTGCTTCAGAGGCATGCAGCTGCAGAAGAGAGGGGCAAAATATCTGCAAGAGGCTATTTATTCATATGCCTGATTTGAATACTTGCAGGTACCTACAGCTATTTAGTAGGAATGGGACAGCGGGGGGAATACCGGATGCCAGATTTACCAGTATCAGAACTCCCCGGTATCGGATTTACTGGTATCAGCATACCAGATTTCTTAACACTGGCCGCTTTAACAGTTTTTTTACATTGCGGTCATTGACTTCAATGGCCGCAATGTAAAAAAAACAGGTAAAGTGGCCAATGTTAAAAATCCAGTATGCCGATACGGGTAAATATTGGATTATCGGATTAATCCGATACACCTGATTATCGGGTGTTTCTGATTTATCCGATACCGATATTCCTACCCCTACTATTTAATTCTCAATTCTTCCTGGATCCAGCTCAGGGACAGAGACTGAGGCAGTACAAGCAGCGGTGACTGGCGAGGAAGAGTTGCAATGAATGCACAGCTATGAAGGAACAGGGCTTGGATTTAAGAGTTGCAGGAAAGGAAGGTTTAGCTATCTTCACCCAAGGAAATCCTGAGCTATGCTTGTTTGATCTGTAAATTCATTAATGGCAAATTCATTAATGGCATATATTTTTCATTATATGTTGTCTCTATTGAATTAAATTTTTATCCTTTGGTGGAAAATTAGTAATACTATGTTCTTGAGACTTGACTAGAAGTGCTTATGTATAGCCTATTAATTGTCTGGGTAATATAGCCTATATTAACGTGTTACTGTGTAATTCTGTGTAATTCTCTTGCAAGTGGACCACTTGCAAGAGAATAAAGCAAGCAAGAAAAGAGAATTTTTCTCTTTCATTTTTTACTACCAGGTGGGAAACAGCTGTCAACCCAAACTGAACCCAACCACTATTCCTGAAAAATAAAGGACATGGGGTTATACACAAACCAAACCTGGAACGCAGTGGGCTATTATCTCATTTGATTACACCCATGAATACAAATGGGGAAAGGGTGGGGGGACTTGAACACAACAATTTATGCAATTTCCTCCATTTTTCTGTCCTCTTGTGAATTATTAATTATATTTATTTATTTAACATAATTTATACCTCGCCTCTCCTGCTAAAGCAGCTTAAAGCGGCTAAAAATCATAAAATTAAATATGAAAATACAAAAATAAATACAATTTTTAAAATTGGTCACATGGCAGATGTCACTGTAAAAAGGTGATCCCACAGGTTGGTAGGGCCTAAGCCATATGGGGCTTTATAGGTAAGCACCAACACCTTGAACTGGGCCAGGAGGCCTATAGGAAGCCAGTGCAGAGCCCAGAGCACTGGTGTGATGTGCTCACAGTGACCCGACCCTGTCAGGAGATGGGCCGCTGCATTCTGTACCAGCTGCAGCCTCCAAACCATCACCATGGGTAACTCCATGCAGAGCACATTATAATAGTCCAGTCTTGAGGTGATGAAAACATGGATGATAATGGACAGGTCAGAGTCCTATATGTAGGACCGAAGCCACCACACCAGATGTAACTGGAGAAATGCGCTCCTCACCACAGCCTCCACCTGGACATCCAGGTGGAGCTGGGAATTGAGGAGCACTCCCAGACTGCGAACCTGGGGAACCAGTGAGGGGAAACCCCATCAATGATGGGGGGCACCACATCCACCACCTTTCCCACTAACATAACCTCTGTTTTGTCAAGATTCAGCTTCAGTTGGCTCGCCCTCATCCAGTCCCACACAGCTGCCAGACACCAACCGAGACTTCCAGGTCTGGGTCGGATGAAAAAGAGAGGTCGAGTTGCATGTCATCAGCATACTGATGACACCGAACACCAAACAACCTCACCTAACAGCTGCATATACATGTTGAACAGGAGAGAGGACAGAATAGAACCTTGTGGGACTCCACACAAGAGGTCATCTGGAGATGAAGAAGAATCCCCGAGCACCAACCACTGATTTCACCCAGCCAGGAAGGAGCGGAACCATTTGAGAACAATCCCACCTGGCTCAGCCCTGCAAGCAAGTCACCAACATCTTGTTGTCATCAGTATTGAAAGCAGCTGACAGAGCTAACTAAATCAACAGGATCGACCAACCCTGGTCCAATTCCCAATGAAGGTCGTTGACCAAAGCCACAAATGCAGTCTCAGTGCTATAGCCCAGACAAAAGCTTGACTGAGAGGTATCTAGAAAACTGATGTTGTCCAGATGCTGCTGCAACTGTCAAGCCACAACCCATTCAATAACCTTCCCTAAAAAGGGAAGGTTAGAGACTGACTGATAGCTGGCAAGGAAGTCAATGTTAAGTGGTGGTTTCCTGAGCAGAGGTCTCACCACCACCTCCTTGAGGCAGCCCAACACGTTGCCCGCCCGACTGACCACAGCCCTAGTACCTCCTGGCTGGCCTTGACCAGCCAGGATTGGCACGGGTCCAGTTCACAAGAGGTGGCTCTGACTATCCCAAGAACATCCTCTGCAGGCAATACCCACTGAAACTGATCCCATGAAACCAGACAGGATGGCGTTAACCTCCGTTTCTCCTATTGTACCAAACGCAGTGTCGAAGTCGTGGTAGATCCGAGCGATTTTATCCATGAAGTAATCAACAAACATGTCACAGCAGGCACTGGAAAATTCCAATTCCAGATGGAGGGAGGCTGGACTGACCAGCCCCCTCACCACCCAGAAAACCTCAGCTGGATGAGACTTTGCAGATGCCATAAGGGCAGCAAAGAACCAGCAAAGAATTATTCACAAATAGGCTCCAGTGTTTACCGATTTTTTAATAATGAGAGAGCTTTTCTAGGGTTCTATATGAATCCAGTTTAGCCAGAACCACCCTGTCTTTTGGACAAACTGGATAGTTTGTCAAGGGCAACAGGATTGGAAGGATGCAAACTTGACAAGGATTTACCACACAGCTATTCCAGGCAATGGATGAAGGGCTGAGTATGGCTGGGCAGAGGGCACAGACATCTGAGGAGCCAAAGTTGCCAGAGACAACTCAGCAGAAGTTGCTTTAATCTTGCAGGACCTTCCCCCATCTGATCCCTGCTTCTAAGCTTTCCCTGTTGCTGCGCCTATTTCTTCACAAAGCTTTTTTTTCTTTTTTTCTTTTTGAGAATAGTTTTATGAACATTCAATACTCGGCTTGTATGTAGTTTGTGACAAGTAAATATAAAGGTCCATAAATACCATTAAATCAAATAAATGGCTTCTGTTTGAGCAAATGTTGGTGTCTTTCTTTGCATCATTTGTTCAACTTTAATGCTGACATCAACATTCGAATTAGTGCCAGTATGGGATAATGAAGAACATGGATGTAGTGTTGTTTGGGGTGCTCATATACAACAGTGATGAGGGCTGTATGAATGCATGGATAGACTGACTTATGATTTTGTAATTAAATTGTAGTATAATTATTAATCTCAATAGTTTATACATGAGGTGGAAAGTAGAGGTTGTATGTTCAGGATTTCAGTCAGCATTTTCTAACTTCTAAGTGCTTATCAATGTAAGGTTTTCATTGATTTTATAGAGTTTTATGTATGGAACTATAGGTTCTGATAATTTTGATCTTGATTTCATTGTTACTTTGTAGAAATCTTTGTAACAAGCTGTCAAGAGCCCCTGGCAGAGACTTCAAGACTTGGCCCAGAGTATATGGGTAGGGTTACTCTGGGAAGGCACCTAGGACACCGTTACCACAGGGACTGACATCCTGGGCCCCTCTAGCCATTGGCCCCTGTATTCCCTTCCCTTAGACTATAATCAACCTGCATTCCTGCAGTGATGATCCTTGTTCCTGCAGTGATGATCCTTGTTCCTGCAGTGCTGACAGGTGCCTGCAGACCATAGGGCAGCGGGCTCAGTCTGCCTCTCAGTTCTGGTCGGGTCACCAGGCACTTTGCTGTAGTCCTCCTGGAAGCAAAACCACAGGGCGGGGTTGTAAGTCCGGAGATGGGGCCGGACTCCTCTTCACCTCCTCCCTGTGAGCTTGCAGCAGGGAAGGCATAGGTCTGGAGCAGGAGTCGGGTTGACTGGCTGGCTCCCTGCTACTGTCCCTGCTCTCTTCCATCCTGAAGGAACTCATGGCTTGTCCTTTAATTTCTGTGGTGGTGGTGGTGGGTTTCCTGACCCACTCCCCGATCAGCAGGGGGCCCTCTCCTGATTGGTCGATGGGTGCTGCCTGATGATGTCAGCAGTGTCCCGTGGCTCGAGAAGAGCGCATGGGGGCTCAGGAGTGGTGGTGGCAGCTTTCCTTCTCCCCAGGCAGGTGTCAGCGGCATGGTGTCTCCCCGGACTGGAACCCATGCAGGTGGGGCACCACACAAGCAATAAAGGGTGATGAAAAGTTAGACCTCCTAGCTGTTCTACATCCAAAGTTTATGTAGAGACTTTTTCTGTGGTTGATTACACCAGGAGCCATTTGGGACATTGAGGATACAATCCTCAAGTCACTGAAGTTTGTGGCAAAATTCCCATTGATTTTAATGATGGAGGTTTGTCTGGCCAGGATGCAATCCTCTATCCATCAAAGTCTATCCAATCAAAGTCAATTCACAAATAGGCTCCAGTGTTTACCAATTTGTTAATATTATGAAATAGGTTTTCTAGGGTTCTATGTGAATCCAGTTTAGCCAGGACCAGCCTGTCTTTTGGACAAACTTCACAATTTGTGAAGGGCAACAGGATTGGAAGGATACAAACTGGACCAGGGCTGGAGATCCTGTCTCCCTACCAGTCCTTACCATTCAGATGCTCCAGGCAATGGAAGGAATGACTGAGCTTCCTGAGTGATGTATTGACTTTAATGGATGAAAGATTTCTAACCTGGGTAACTCCAAGTTTAGGGCATCTATTCCTCTCCCCAGGTGTTGCACAATCTTCTGACTTGTGGATCCCCAGCATGTTCAGAAGTCAGTAGAGACAATCCCATGCCCTGTGTCTGCTGTGTGGTATATGTGTGCATGTGCACAAACCACGTGAATACCCATTGCCACGCACAAGCCATCAGAACCCACACGCAGAACATTTAGGATTGTGCCCACTGATTAAAATTAAGCCATATTCCTGTGAACAGTGACAAATAAAAGCAACTACTTTGATTTAATTAAATCAAAATTAATGTTTTCATTTTAATTAAATCAAAGTCGCTAGTGAACTTCAATACCATTAAGACCACAGCTGCAAACAGATGTAGTTACCTCCCAATCTCCCCCCCCCAATGGTCATGACATAAAATATTATCCTTCTCTTTTTACTACAACATAAAGTGTTCAAACTAATCCAATAATACTGATAATGGCCGGTATCGGATTAATCCAATAATACCAATAGTTTACCGGGATCGGAATACTGGATTTTTAACATTGCCAGCTTTACCAAATTTTTTACATCAGTGCCATTTAACAACACCTGTAAAGTGCCAGGTACATCACTGGTGCTATATAAAAGCTTATAATAATTATTATTATTATAATAATAATAAGGTAAAAAACTGGTAAAATTGGCAATGTTAAAAATCTGGTATTCCAATACCGGTAAATCTGGTATCGGGAGATCCGATACTGGTATATCCAATATTTCCCCTGGAGTCTCACCCCTTACTTCAAATAAAAAGCAAAGGGAAGTATGTACTTCTCATTTTTAGGAGTACGAAGTACATACTCCTCTGTACTCTTGCAAACTTTGGTCTAGAGATCCTGATGTGTGAACAATTTAGGAGTAAAATTGCACTACATTCACTGTACAATTTCCCCTAATTCAAAACTGGAATGTCATCTGAAAAAATGAGAGGCAAAAAGAGGAATATTTGACCAGCCCTTGTGACTCCTCAGAATCAGCAAATGTGGCAGATGATGTGGAGGGGTTCTCCTCAGAAGTCCCTGCAATCAATGGAGAGATTCCACTTGACTTTGATGAGCTTGGATTGAGTGTCCAGTGCATTCAAGTGGGTTTCTAAATTTTTTGTGGCATGCCATACACTTCATTCTAGTAGAATTCCTGGGGAGTGGGGCAAGGCAGTGGTTATTCCCTTATATAAAAAGGGTCATAAATCCAACCCAGCGAATTATCGTCCCATAAGTCTATTGTCAGTAGTTGGAAAGATATATTCTAAATATTTGCTGGCGAGACTAACAAGGTGGATAATGGAGACCAGGGCATTGGCGGCAGAGCAGGCGGGGTTCCAGGGTGGTCGCTCTACTATGGAGCAATGTTTTGTTCTGTCTCATCTGCAAGCCAAATACAGAGTTCAGAACAAGGTATTTTTTGCAGCATTCCTGGACCTTAAGTCCGCCTTTGACACCGTAGATAGGGAGATCTTATGGGGAAAGTTACGGAAATCCACTATGGACAGAAGGTTGGTGGCTCTTGTCTGTGCCCTCCATGGCAACTCCTCGATGGTGGTGAGAGTAGGTGGGCAGGGCCACGTCACGGCCCCAATAGACACCCATAAGGGTGTGAGGCAGGGCTGTGTCTTGGCCCCAATGTTGTTCAACTATTACATTAATGAGGTCATACCTTTAATGGCAGATACCCGGTTCTTTCCGCCAAAACTGGGATCTAGGGCAGTGGGATGCTTGGCTTATGCCGACGATATAGTACTTCTATCGCAAACCAGAGTAGGCCTTAGGAGGCAACTCAAGTCTTTTGCCGCCTTTTGCTCGGAAAATCACTTGTCATTGAATTATGACAAATCAAAGGTACTGGTGTTTACCAGTAAAAAACTCAGCCCCTTCGTGTGGGATATAGGTGGACACCAGGTACAGGAGGTTATTTCATTCTGTTACCTTGGTCTCAACTTCCATAAGTCAGGTACCTGGCGGATGCATTTAAAAAGAGCCCTTGTGGCTGCAAAAGCCCCGCTGCACGCGATTCTGGGCTTATTTTTCCAGCAAGGGAGGAATGCCATGCATCTTGCTCTGAGGGTTTTGAACAGCAAGGTGAGGGCCCAGTTGCTCTATGGGGCAGAGCTGTGGGCCCTCCCATTTGCGCAGGAACTGAACGCCGTCCAGGCTAAGTTCCTGGTCAAATTGTTGGGTAGTCCCAAATCTGTCCCGCATGCGGCGTTCAGATTGGAACTTGGTCAGGATGCGTGGTATCTGACAGCCATGGAATCAATGGCAAAATTCTGGTGCAAACTTTTTTTAGGGCAGGGATCAGATCTTATGAAGGAGGCAGCTGGAGATAGTTTTGTCAGTCCATGGCAAGCATCATGGGAGATGTATCTGGCAAAGATCGGGATCTCCACGGACTATTTGTTCCATAAGCCACCAGGTACGGTTAGGAGGGAGATCCTCACCAGATTAAGGGACATACATAGGCAGGGGGAGGTAGGGATTATAAATGCCTCTCGACATCTAGGGGACTATGCAGACTGGGTACCAGAACAGGGCTGCATGGCTAGCTACCTCCGGACCCCCATCCCTCTTAGGGCCAAGCATCTTTTGTTTCGGGCCCGTGTAAATGCTCTCCCTTCACAAGTCTTGGAGGGACGATTTCAGGGTGTGCCCTTTGCCGAGCGTTTGTGCCCTTTTGATCAGACTACGGCTGAGACTGTGGGGCACATGATTTTGAGTTGCCATCTTTATGATAGGGCTAGGACTAAATTTCTGGCCTGGCATCTGGACAAGTATCCAGGTCACCCGGAGGTATTTATACTGAGTGCCCTTCTAAATAATCCCAAGACCCAGGTAATTGAGGCCATTGCAGAATTTCTGACTCTGATGGTTAAGGACAGGGAGAATTTTTTGGATTTTAAGGCCCTATGCTAGAGCAAGTATATAGGTTATAGAGAGGCGTCTCTCGCTGGTGTGCTCTAGAGAACCGTGAGTTCTGTTTTATTTTCAGACATCCTATGCATATTTGCTGGATTATATGTTCAAATTGTAGACACAGATGTATGTCCTTCTATTTTGTTTGTCTGTATGTTGTTGGATACATGCAATGGTTTAAAACCACGCAATAAATTGAAATTGAATTGAAAGGAGAATTCTATGTTAAAATTTCCCCAACAAACAGAAGAACCACTTTCATTTGAACAACTATATTTTTTAAAAACAATTGTCTCTTGAAATTTTATGAATAAGGTAACGTCTAGGTGGACATAAAACTCACCTGAAATTGAACAAAAACAACAGCAATAACGTTTTAAAGGAAAAAACCTGGTGGAGTCAATCCCATGCCCTGTGTACTGTACACTGCTGCACAGTTTTCACACACCGTTTTCATAGGTCCCATGCCAGGGATGTGTGAATCTTGCATGCATCTTCATGCATGTGCACTGCATGTACTCCATGTGTCAGGACTGCCCCTTACCTCCAGGGATGGGGCCTCCGATGATGACGGTCCACTCCCCTGGTTCTTCCCTGGCTGCGGGGCCTCCAGAGGCCCCTTCCAGTGTGCCGCTGAACCTGGCAGTTGCCGGGGTAACCCTGCAGCAGGACACCACAGGAGAGCCTTCCCCCAGAGTGGTGCAAGATGCAGGGGTGGGGCCAGTGCCATTCTGCCGCTCCTTGTGGCTGCAGGCATGCTAGGGGGCATGACAGCCACTATAAATGCCAGAACTATGAGGCACACAGCGCCGGTGATCTGAGTAGACTGGCCCCTACAGAGAAGCTAAGTGTAGTGTGTTATCGACTTGGTGATAGTGTTGTCCTGTGTTTTCCCTCCTCATTATCCCCTGTCAAGGAGTGTGGTTG
This sequence comes from Sphenodon punctatus, assembly GCA_003113815.1. Lineage (NCBI taxonomy): Eukaryota > Metazoa > Chordata > Lepidosauria > Sphenodontia > Sphenodontidae > Sphenodon > Sphenodon punctatus. The sequence continues at coordinate 2,076,653 of QEPC01004588.1, read as the reverse complement.
CGAACAGGTGTGAGTGCCTGGAGTGGTGTGTGTGTCCTGAACCCTAGTGCCTTTTCCCTTGGTGTGAGTAAGAGAGTGAGTGTGCAGCGAGTGATTGGGGGGGTGTCGGCCCCCCCCGGGGGTCCCTATCCTGTTCCTGCCCGTGTGATTGCTCTCTCTCCTGCCCCCCTTGGACCCTCGCCCTTTTACCCTTGCGGCCGGCACTGCCTTCCTTCCCTGTGCCCTCGGTGAGCACCAAGAGCATATGGTGGGTGACAGGTGAGAGGGAGCAATCCTGTACAGACTGCTCAGCACCCCATGATGATAGAGGCCTAATCTCCTGAAGATTTAAGGGCCATCATTCTATCCTGATGGGCATTTATACCCCCACGAGTGACCTCAGAGCACTGTGCGGAGTTGCCCTCGCGAGTCTGTTGGAGGTTTTCTGCCCCTGTGAACCCTGGTCTGCCCTTATTCCCTGTGTTTTCCCCCTTCCCTGTTATAACATGGCAGTCTGCAGGGCATGAAATCGGCCCCACTACCTGTTTGGAATGGTAAGTTTGAATAGATCACAAAACTCAAATGCAACCACATGATCAAAACACGCACCAAAGAGATAAGAATTGACAACTAAAAATGAAACCTACAAGTTAGTTTTTATAACAATATATAGAGTTTGATTCTGATCTCAGTTATACTACTTTAACACCAATACAATCTAGACATGGAGTAAAACCAGCATGAGATCACAATCAAACCACTGATGTTTGGTGGGCATCATTTATCAGTCATGCTGCAATCCTCATACCGCTTACTCTATAGTAGTGTGTTAGTTACAATGGGACTTCTCCAAAGCAAATGGTTTGAAGATCCTGGCCATAGGGTCAATAAGGTAACATTAATTTAACTTTATTTTAAAAAATCAAGCGACAGCGTATAGGAGATATAGTTCTGAGTTTTGTTTATTTTCAAAAATAATTCTATTTTTTATTAATAAATCACTTTCTTGCCAGTGCATCTTGCAAAGTGATAGAAAATTAAAGCTGTGTTCAATATAAATGAAAACTTTCTCTTCTCCATCCCCACAAAAAGGATTGCCAAGTAATAATTTAACTTATTTTACTCTTGGTGGTTGTTTGCTACCTACATACAGGGAGAAAGGAAGTGCTGTTTGAAGTGCTGACAACTTGACATTCATCAGATCAGCACTTCAAATGGAATAGACAGTTCATGTTACATAGGATAGTCTTGTAGGATGGGTTTTGCCTGGTGTCCAATGTACATGAGGGAGCAATGAAAGCAGTGTCTACTAGTATATCTTGTGAAATCTATCAGAGTTGGGATGGCAGGGTGGGGGATCTTTTTATTTTTTAATTTTGTATTAAAGTCATGTACTAACTATGAAATCACTGCTGAAACGGTACATAAGATATGTAATGGAAAACCCTCATTTGGCAGAGGATGCAGATAGCATTCAGTAATCACTCATCAAAGCTCAGCAGTGATCTCTTATATGCTGTATGTAGGCACAATAGACCTGCTCCTAATCTCAAACTGGGGTAAATTAATCAGAAGTCCATTGGAGCCCATGGAGAAGAGGTGTGCACCAAGGGCCCATGTCATTTTCATTTTCATTTTTGTTATTTAAATCTGTAGTTTTTGTTTTCATAAATATCAAATTTTCATTTCCGTTTTGGCTTTCGTTTTTGTTTTCCATTGGTTTAAATGGAAAACACATTTTTGGCTGTAACATTTTTGTTTTTCCATTATATATGTGGCTGGAAACTTGGAGGGATTGTACCTCCAATGCAAGGCATTCAGTGTACCAAACTCCAAAATGATTGGATAAAGGAATACAATTATATAAGCAGTTGAATTATATTATTTTGCAAAAATCTTCATATACATTCTTAGCTGTAACTTCTTTGCCTCATATTTAATGTTGATGAAACCTGGCAAGTTTACACCCCTTCCCATATTTACTATCTTTGCCAACTTTCAGAAGGATTGGATAAAGGGCCCTGGTGGTATAAGCAATTAACTTTATATATATATATATACAAAAATGTTACAGTCAGACACACACACACACACACA
>QEPC01004588.1:2056884-2070680 GCA_003113815.1 Sphenodon punctatus | reverse complement strand
GTCTCTCCCCCAGCTCCTGTCTCTCAGATTGTAAGCCCTAGGGGCAGGGACTGTGTCTATTTTATTACTTTGTAAAGTGCCAGGTACACTGCTGGTGCTATATAAATCTTTGTTAATAATAATAATAATAATAATAATTAATACTGAAGTTTCTTCTGAGAAGGGTGATTGGAGGATCCCCATTTTTCCTGGTGATTAACCAAGGAATAGTTATGGAAAAGTCTCTCCAAGACTGTGTACTGCGTTCTGATCATTGAGCTGACTGGACTTAAGAAAGGATCTTGGGTGAGATGCATGCACCTGAAGTGGATTAACATTCTCCACTTGGGTACATGATATGTTAGTTAAATTAATAAAGCTGTGGATTTCTTAAAGCCTACTAGGGATGGGCAAACGCGGTTCAGAAGTTTGGAGTTCAGACTGAACTCGACCAGTTTGGTCGACTGAACCAAACTTCCAAACCAAACTCGATTTTCAAACCAAACCAAACTGAATTTCCGAACTCGGCTCTGTTCGCCCATCCCTAAAAGATAATATTCCATTTTGTTCAATGGGTTTGACTTTCCAAACTTTGTTTGGAAGTTCAGAGTTCAGACTGAACTCGAATAGTTCGGTCGACTGAACCGAACTTTCAAACCAAACCAAATTTCTGAACTCGGTTCTGTTCACCCATCCCTAAAGCCTACAGGATGTGTCCTTGCCTTTCTTCCCACAGCACACATGGCAACAGACCAGACTTTTTGGTGAGATTAATGTGAAGGAGCCATCATCAAGCTCCCAATATCGAAACAGTTCCCCTTTTGTAGGTACACACCCTAGTGGACATCACTCGCTGCACTGGAATCTGCACTTCTGCCTTCCCCTTTTTCCCTGGGATGAAATGAAAAGGACAGTGGAAGATTTCCACTGGCAGGACCCTGCATCAGCTGCACAATTCAAAGCAGCACAGCTGCATCTCTAAATTGCATCTTGAGTGGCCTTGGCCTGCAGAATTAGGGATTTGGAAGTAGCATGAGGCAGAGTGAGGAAAGGGAGTATTTTCCAAATTCTGCCTTGTACCGCTGTCTGCCTGCCACTGTAGTACTTGGGCCCTGAAGAGAGAAAAGTCCCAAAGGCAAAAGAGTTAAAATTAAAGTGGATTTTGGTAGCCCATCTTTTTGGCATTTGGTTGGGGTGAGGGTGGGTGTTTGTGTGTACATGTGCAGGGGGAGGATTGAATAAAATGATCATGTATCCTACTGGCAGATGCCCATCTTCTAATTCTGAAAACAATGCAGATTCGCTTACATGCTTTTTAATTATTATATGATCTGATAAATAATTTGATAATAGAATTTTTAATATGAAGGCAATACAGTTATAAAGTTTTGCCGTATTGCATACAGGAAAGAGAAAACAAATGGAAAGCAAGGCTGCTAGCAATATTAAAAGCTTACAGAGGGTTGGATCTCAGACAGTGTGAATCTTCTGTTCAGGCATGCTAGTAGAGTATAGTTATAGAAGTCAGATAGTTCTTCAGATAATCATTCCGAACTCTCTGTTGTATTGGGAGTATATGTAATAAGCACAGTAGGTGGTACTTGGTTACCAAAATGCTTACCTTAATGCAGTTATGTACTGGTGTCTCTGTTCTCATTTGGAGGCATTCAGAATTCTCCAAACTGGATAGCTCCATCTTTGTTCCTGATTGGTTCTTATTTATGACCTGTCTGTGGTAGGGGGTGGTGCAGGGAGAGAAAGCGATCTTGTGGAGGACTTATTTGGTATATCCTAGTTTCCTACCTGAAAACTGCACTAGAATCACATTGTTGTTAGAACATTAGGCCTCAATCATGAGTTAATCAGTGCCTGACAATGTTTATACAGATGTGCTGTCTTCCAGATAAAGACAAGTTACCCAGCTAGAGAGTAATGCTGCTTCTGCATCTGATGGAATCTCTTGGATATGTGTGAACAGTATGTTGTTTTGCCCAAATCTGAGAGTTACATAATCAGCAGTTTCTTCTTTTCTCTCGATTTTGTTCTAGTGCACAATTCAGATATTAAATATGTCTTGATTTGCTTTGTAACAGACTGTAAATGAATCTTCACAAGCCCATCTTACAAACTGTGCAGCTGAAAATCATTTTTCCCCTTACCATTACTGCCTACAGAGGAATAAATGCCCATTTTTTTCCTGACTGCAGCAGACATTAAAAATCTGTTCTCAACTATAATGTCCTAACTAGAGGACTGCAAAATGTTGGCAGTGAAATTCCAAACTAAGTGAAATTATCACCAGTTGTTCTGTATGGGCTACTGAGGATTTAAACTGAAGCAAGAAAGATGTAGGTTGAATCTCAGAAATAATTTTCTAACCATAGGAACAGTGAAGCAATAATGGAGCAAATTACAAAAGGAGGTTGCAGGGATCCAATGACAGAACTTCTTCTCTTGTGACACAATTGTCTCCGCCCCCCCCACCCCGCCACTCTGGGGGAGGGGGCTGTAGGCCCCTTGCTGTGTCCGCATGAGGAGGGGACAGGGTGAGGAGCGATTCCTGCCTCTGTGGTCTGCGTGCCCCCAAAGCTGAAAAGAATGAGGCAGACCCCCGCCTCATTCTAGCTGGGAGCTAGAACCCCACCGGGCTTGCTAGGCAACCCCAGTGGGTCAGTCAGGATAGGCTGGGGAGGGTCACGTGGGCTTCGCCCAATAGGCGGGGCCCACAGTGCTTAGCGCTCTGACGGCTCACAGCCCCACTTGCGGGCTGGAGCCCGAAGAAACGGCAGCAGTTTGAGCCGCTGTCACAACAAACAAACCAAAAAAAAGAAGAGCATCACGGCTGGAAGCCCAACTGGGAACCTCAGGCAGGGCAGGTAGGGCCGCACTGTTTTCCTCCCCATAAGATGAGGAAAGCAAAAAAGAAGACCCTGGCCACCGCGGGTAGGAGGCAGCGGAGGCCTAATCAGGTGGGCACACCCATCCCAGACCCTGAGTGCCCCCTCTCCGTGGCTTCAGCCAGAATGGAGTTTCCCCTGCCCCCCCTTAGTTTGACAGAGGTCCAGGCCAGCCCAGGGCCAGTGGGGAGCATGGGGGGTGGTTGGACACCCCCCTTTACGATAGACTGGCTGGGTGTGAGGCCCTCTTGAGGAAGCTTGCAGTGGGGGGACCAGGCTCGGGCCAGGGCTACCCCCCAGACCAATTGATCTGGGCATGTCACCCTTTCTTCCCCCAGCCTCAGGGTCAGCAAGCGGAGGCGGCACCTTCCATTGGTCCCCCCCCCGGATCTGGTGGGGAGGATGAGTGACCAGCACCACAGCGCGATACAGGACTGATTCCCAGCCAATGGGTTTGGCGCAGGTGGCCCCTGGTAGGTGCGAGCGAATGGTGCAGGTTGGCGCTCGGGACTGTGTCCCACCCCAACTGAGTCATTCCCAGCAGCAGGAGTAGGGGCTGGGGACGCCACTAGGCTGGGGGTTGGAAGGCTAGCCCCCCTTCAGGGGACATGTATGCGTCCAGCTGGGGCCCCTCCCAGGGGGCCCGTCTAGCATGTCTTGCCTGCCCTGGGTCAGCAGGTGGCTGGGCCTGTGGCGGTGTCATGTTGGGCCCTCCCGTGCGGTGGAGGATCCCCCCCTTTCTTCTATCCCAGAGGGGTGAGCCGATGCACCTGGAGCCTCAAGACCAAGGCAGGGACGACCTCCACCCAAGGATAGAGGCGATCGAGCGCGCCATCCAAGTCTTGGCACAGCAGTGTGCCCAACAACGGTCAATGTATCACGCTGGGCAATTCGAACTAGGTGAGGTGAGGGCCCCCTTCAGTGGATGGACAGTCCAGATGTGGGGTCACTGGTCAAGGCCCTGCATTGGGCAGCGCATCCCTGTGGCATTGCCAGTGGGGTGGTGGTGGGGGCGCAGCCGAGCCTGGCACCAGGCCTGTAGCGGACCCAGTTACCATGGTAGAACAGAGCATGGGTTCCAGTTGTTCCTCCCACTCCCCCTGCCTCAGGGATCGGTGACGGGGCATACCCTGCGTGACTGCCACCGGGCCATGGCAGGGGACACCACTGAATTCAAGGGCCAGGCCCTATGGGTGTGGATTTTGCCATCCGTTGGCACTGGGCAGGTACCACATGGATCACACCCTCAGGGCATGGGTGCCAGGCAGTGCCCCCTCCCCAGGGTGGTGGTTATATCGATGTCTGCGCACCTATCAGGGACCATCTCCTCCTGGCTACAAGGGAATTAATATGGTGAGGGGAATACATAGATATCTTTGCCCTCCTGTTCAGCGATCCCATAGTGGATCCGGCCAAGCAGGACGACAAGAAAGAGAAGGGGTGTTTCAGGCACCCCATAGCTGAGTGGAACTGGTCCAACTGGACTGCAGCATTTTCATTTTACCATGGGGTAGTGATCGAAGCATACCTCAGCCGGGCTGCCGACCTCCTCAAGTACACCGACATCATATGGCGTGCATATGAGGAGGGACCTTTTGGGGCCTGGCTGTGGTATGACGAGGCATTCAGGCATAGGGCAGCCTACACCCCAGACCTCCGGTGGGATCTCCATGCGAACGACCTATGGCTCAACTGCATGAGCGGTACAGGCAGTGTCTCTAGGTCGGAAAGCAGCCATCTATTGGCAAGACGGGGTGCTACATCCGCGGCTGATTCCTTTCGTGAAGAGGGAAAAAAGGCGGCGGCTAATGCCGCAGTCCGGTATCAGGAATTCAGCCTTAATGGGAGATGTTCCCACTCCTCTTGCAGGTTTCAGCACACCTGCCCCAACTATGCTGGGTACCACGAGGCCTCCACCTGCCCCTGTGGGAAAACGTGGGCAAAGGGAAAACCCAACCCTGGGGTGGCTGGAAGGGGTGGGCAAGGAGGTGGAAATTCAAGCACCCTGGGTAAGAGCCCCAACCCCAGTTAGGCCTGAGCGGTTGGAGCAGGCCCTGTTGGGACACCCTGACCGGCAGGAGGTCAATTATGTAATCATGGGTTTCAAGCAGGGTTTTAGGATACCAGTGTTTAATGTACGGAAGCAGTGGGTGGCCCCCAACTTAAAATTGGTGGTAGGGCTGGAACACGTGGTTCTAGAAAAAATTGGGAAAGAATTAGCAGAAGGGCGGGTCGCTGACCCTTTCCAGACCCCTGGCCTCCCTGACATGGTGATCTCCCCTGCTCAGAGTGGTCCCCAAGAAGGCCCTGGGGAAATGGTACACCATTTGATTCACCACCTATCCCACCCCCGGGGCCTTCTAGTCAACAACGCAATACCCAAAGAACTTACATTAGTTCAATAGACGTTGTTCGACTCGGCTGTGGCATTGGTTAGGAGTCGCAGCCCCGGCGCTGTCGTGGCAAAGTGCGATATTAAGTCAGCTTTCCGCCTGCTCCCAGTCCATCCTGAGAGTTATCATCTGCTAGGTTTTCATTTTAACGGCTGGTACTATTACGACATGGCCATGCCGATGGGGTGCTCTATCTCTTCTTCGGTGTTAGAGAGATTCGGCTCCCTGATCCAGTGGATCGTACAGCAGCAGGTCGAGAGGGGGGAGCTCACCACATATTTGGATGACTTCCTCTTCATCGGATGGGCTGGCACGGAAGAGTGTCAGGGGTTAATGTGGACTTTCCAGAGGGTGGAAGAGGAAATGGGCATTCCTCTAGTGCCAGAGAAAACAGAGGGACCATCTATCAGGCTGACTTATCTGGGAATAGAGTTGGACACGGTTGCAGCCGTGACACGCCTACCCCAGGATAAGCCTGCCCTGCAGACCAAAGTAGATGAGTGCCCGAGCGCTACCAAAGTTACTGCCTGCCAGCTCCAATCATTGTTGGGGAGTCTCAATTTTTCATGTAGAGTGGTGGCACCAGGATGGGCCTTCTTGTCCCGCCTCTATGCTAAGCTTGTGTGTAATCCGCTGTCCCACTACCACATCAGGCTCACCAAAGATATGAAGGACGATCTTAAAACATGGGAAGCCTTCCTGGTAGGTTTCAACGGGACTAGTTTCTGGAGGGATCGACGTTTGCTGAAAGGGGAGCTCCAGGTGCATTCCGATGCAGCCGGCAGTTCCGGTTTGGGGATATATTTTAGGGAAAGCTGGGCAGCAGCACCATGGCCACCCGAATGGGCAAGGCAGGGATCACTAGGGATCTCACTTTTCTTGAGCTGTTTCCCATCGTAGTGGCAGTTCACCTCTGGCCGAATGAATTTGGAAGTCAAACGGTACTTTTCTGGTGCGACAACCAGGCTGTAGTGCACATAATTAACACACAGCCTATACTAACATACTATTTCAAGCTAGGCATGTTCCTGACATCAACAATGGTGTAGCCGACACCCTTTCTCACTTCCAGATGGAGCGTTTCTGCTCGCTGGCACCATGATCCAGGGTGACCCCAGAACTGCTGCCATCATTGGTATGGAACCTTGGGTCATAGAGCTGTACACCATCATACAGGGATCCCTGGTGCCATGCACAAGGGAAGCCTATGACCAAGCTTTCCGGGAGTTTCAACAGTACTGACTGTTCCAGGGGTGGGGGCAGGGTTTCCTGATCCCGGAGCCCCAGATGCTCCAAATCACCCTCCATCTGAGGTGCAGAGGGGCTGCCCTGGGCATCATAACTGGCAAACTATCGGCACTCAGGTTTATGAGCAATCTTTCAGGGCACCTCCCTCCCGATAGGGGTTTTTTCACCAGGCATCTGATCCAGGGAACAGAGCCGCATTCCAGACCAAAGATCCCCTATCACCCCACATTTGCTGCTGGACATTTGTGGGGATTTGCCACAGTTATGTTTTGACAGTTTTGATGTTTCTTTATGTAGCTTGGTGTTTAAACTGGCATTCTTCAGGGCCTTCTGGGTGAGTGAACTTGTAGTCAAATCAGCCAGGGATACCTCAGGTAGGGCACTTAAAGTCAGCGATGTCCAGATCGGCCCAGTGGCGCTCTCACTAAGGATCCGCTGATCAAAAACTGATCAGAGGGGAAGAGGGCAGGTGGTTAGGCTGTACTGGACTCATGCACCAGACTTGTGCCCTGTCCAGGCAACCGAGGCATTTTTTGGTGCGTCCCCCTTGGTACCCGGCCCTTTTTTCAAGCACGCTGTGTGTACAAATTTGACCTGGTACCAATTTACAGCGGTGCTGAGGGTGGATCTAGCCTGCCTGGGTTTACCATCAGCTGAATATGGAATTCACTCATTCCGTATAGGGGCTGCCAGTTTTGCAGTGGCAGCAGGCATATCAGAGTAGGGCATTCGTGCCGTCGGACGTTGGTGCTATGGGGCTTACTGGTCTTATGTCCGGCAGGCTCCCTCCCAGGATTAGTCATGAACTCACTTTTGTTCCCTCAGGTGCTCTTTCCCATTGCAGGAAGCATATATGGATCATCGGGCACAGCCTGGTGCACTGGGCTGTCAAGGCGGCTGGCCAAACGAGGTGGGGAACCCAGTTCAGTTTGTCAGCACAAGCCGTGATTCACTGGAAGGGTCATAGTGGCATGAAGTGGCATTAACTCTTGCCAGTGCCTCAGGCACCTCTGCAGGGTCCCCCACCTGATGTCCTCATCCTCCACTTGGGCGAGAACAATATACCCCAACTAAAGGGGGTCCAGTTGATCAAGAGCGCCAAGAGGGACATATGGGAGATAAGAAAGCTCTTCCCTTCCATCCCCATCATATGGACCGATCTGGTTGAGTGCCTGACGTGGGGCACTGGGGTGCACCCTCGGAAGATCGATAGGACCAGAAGGTCTATGAATAGGGATGTGAGCAGGTGGCTAGCTGGCTTGGGGGGAGAAACCATTAGCACCCACAATCTGTCGCATAAGCGCCCTGAGCTCTATCGGGTGGACGGGGTGCACCTGTCAGCTGAAGGCAATGATTGCTACCTGGAGGCCCTGAAGAACAAGTTGGTTTATATATTGGAAAGGTTGTAGGTGGTGGTGTGGTTGTGTTCGTCCAGGTATCCTGGTGACCCCTCAGTGGCAGGGGTCCAATACTGCAGATTAGAGTAGGTTAGAAGTAGTATAGTACGAGTCATCTCCTTAAGAGATGGGGAGGCCACACCAGTCACAAAAGCAGGGTATGGCAAGCAGCAGGGTGGCCCCCCTGGGAGGAGTATCCAGTGAGGACGGTAGGGACATGTATGGCCTCCTGCCTGTAGGCGCCTTCATCCTTACTCAGGTCCGGAAGGACTTTGGTCCCCCTCTCCCATGAAAAGGGGACACGGAGAGGGGGAGACGTGTTGAGTTTGTGTTTGGGGTGTTAATTGAGGGTATATCGAAACCACCCCTGAGTTGCTGTATGTTTAATTGTTCAAGTACTGGATCCAACTCGCAATAGGTGATTTTCCCCCACCAATTTTAATTCTGATTTGATTGAATAAAGAGTGCGGCCGTTTAAAACCCATTCCTTGTGTCCTGTCTCCTTCAGTGCGTCGGCAATGAGCAAGAGACAGTCCTGTGTCGGAATTTAAATCACAGGATGTTTTATGGCCAGGGTTCTTGAGACTCTCGTTGCCCTCAAAACACTCTGCACATGTACAGAATGGATGACAAGCCACGCATGTGGAGAAATGGCTGCACCGGCCATTTTGCGCATGTGCAGCGCCAATTTTCGGCCATGCAAATTTTCCCTGAGAACGGGTCGAGAATCAGCTGATTCTCACAACTCTCGGCAAGAAGCCAATTCTTGCCAAGATTTGGCAAGAAATCGAGGGCGCGTTTTAGCCCTAGCCAGGTGTCCTTGATAAGGATTAAGCAGGTGTCTGCCTGGATATTGCTATTAGGCAGATCTTAGGTATCTGAGCTGCCTTGAGGGTGGCTTTGCTCCCCTAGACCTCTCTGGGTTATATTTGTGGGTGTTGGGGGGGTGGCCAGGGGACAAGGGGGGGAGGCACCACAGGTGGAGGGAGCTGTGAGGAGTACAGAGCAGCTACCGATGGGGGGCTTTCCTGCAGGCAGGAAGCAGCAGCTCATGGCAATGACATCTAGCTTCCTCAGCACTGGCCTGGGCCTGTTGCTGTTGAAGTCCCCTGTATGAGGCACGTGGGTCAGCCTCTGGGGACATCTGCACATGAACACAGGCCCTGGGAAATGAACTAGAAGCAGTAGTGCCTGGTGAACTTTCAGGCAGGAGAGCAGTGGGCAGGGCAGGGAGGAGGGAAAGGGGGTAGATGGATGGATAGAAGGGAAGTCAGGGAGGGTAGAAATGGGGTGGGGGTGGGTGGGTGGAAGGGAAGCTAAGGTGAGAGAGGCAGAAACAGAGGGTTGGGCTGGGACAAAGAGGGATAAATAGAAATGGGGGTAGGTGGCTTGGGGGAATACAGAGGCCGCAAGTTGGAAATGGGGGGTTGATGGTAAAGGATTGGGATGGGTAGAAAGGGAACACAGAGAAAAGCAGGGAAGGACAGAAATGGGCTGGGTGAGGGGGGAGGCAGGGAGGGATAGAAATGGAGGGTGGGGGAAGAACCAGAGAGGAGGAAGGAATGAGGAGTAGAAATGAAGATGGTTTAGGAAGGCAGGGAGGAGGGGAAGAGTAGAAATGGGGGTTGGGGGAAGGCAGGGAGGCAGACTTACCAGCGATCCCTGTCCTGGCTGCAGAGTCTGGCATCCATCTTGGTTCTCTGGGGAGAGGTAGCCAGGAAGATACCACGTCTCCCTCCCCTCTACTATGTTGCCATTGGCCTCCAGGCAGTATGACTCACCGCCCAGAGGCAGTGCTGACAGGAGGACTCCCTGCATTGGGAATTGCAGGGAGCTCCACAGCCCCCACCTCCAACCCCTCCCCTTTACTGTGCAAATGCCCCCAGGGCAGCTGAGGGAGCGGAGTAAAAGCAACACACAGCTCTGCCCCCCAGCCCACCCTACCACTTCCTTCACCCCCTCACTCGCTCACAGTTGAGATGGCTTTGCACATGCGTTGGAAGGGTGATGCAGCTGCCGCCAGCTCAGCTATGAGTTGGGCAGAGGAGAGAGGAATGAGGGACAGGTGGGGGTGGCTCTGTGGGAGACAGGGTGGAGTCCCCCCAACCCTCCCCCACCAGTCATCCCTGAGTGGACATTCAGTCTGATGATTTAACCAAGCCAAGTGCAATGTAACCAAGCCAAGCGCTTGAACCTGGGACCTCGCATCCTCGTGAATGTTACACTCCTTGTCTCTCCCTCTGTTCCCCATCCTTCATCTCCCCCACCCCACCCCCGTCTCTCAAATTGTAAGCCCTAGGGCAGGGACCGTGTCTATTCAATTACTTTGTAAAGCACCAGGTACATTGCTTGAGCTATATAAATGTTTGCTAATAATAATAATAATAATTAATACATAAATAATTAATAATAAATGAGTTGTGGTTCATTCCCAAGGGCCTAGTCACATGTGTAGGTGTCCAGGGGTGTCCCTGGAAATAGGAAGGAGGTTACAAACTTAACTATTCATTCGAGCGTCAGTCCTGGATCAGTATAAACCCAGCAGCTTCCAGGATGGCCTGTCACTGTGCCACAGCACTTCTTTCCTGCTCCCCAGTTTAGGGTAGGAAGATTTTAAAAACATTTTAGAAAATAACCTTCCAGGGATTGTTTTGGGTGTTTTTAAATGAGCAAGGCGATGGGGGTGGGTGGTTGGGTGTCACTTGGGTGGAGTGTGTGGGGAGGGATTCTAATGGGTGGCTCAAAGCATGACTACTGCAGCCACTGCCTCGCACTCCCCATGACATGGGCCATGGCGGAGGGGAAAGCATGCTGGGCTGGCCTTTGAAATTGACATCTCCTGGGAATGAGCACTGGGGAACCGGGTTCCCCAAAGCTCACAGCCAGTTCCTGTGATTTGCAAAGGCCGTGTCCCCCTCCCACGTGCCTATGAGCGGCAGACCTGTCTACTGGTGTGGGTGGCCAACTTACTTCACATGTGAAGTTCGGTTGACCGAACTTCCGAACCGAACTCGATTTTCGAACCGAACCATTTTCCAAACTTGCCTCTGTTCACCCATCCTAAAGGATAATATTCCGTTTAGTTCAATGGGGTTTGAATTTCCAAACTTTGTTCAGAAGTTCGGAATTCGGACCGAACTCAAATAGTTCGGTGGACCGAACCAAACTTCCAAACCGAACCGAATTTCCGAACTGAACTGAACCAAATTTCCGAACTCGTTTCTGTTTGCCCATCCCTAGGCGATGGATGAAGTTTTTTGACTTGGCCTGCATGATGCACTCCTGAATTCTCAGCAGTGCAGTATAAGTGGTCATGAGTGGGTGCTGAGTGGCTCAGAGGACCGTGTATCCCACCCCCACCTTCAGATGGGGGGGGGAGGTCAGATGAGTAGCTCCTGGGTGGCCATACAGGATATCATCTCATTTAAAAACACCCTTTGGATATATTTGGCTTTGTTTAAGGACTTGGAAATGAGCTACCTTTTTAAATATACTGTCTCCAGCCTTCAAATTGGCCTATTCCATGCTTGGCAAATGGACACTAAACTCTTTGGAAAATCATGCTCCACAGTATGTGACTGCCTCAAGTAATATATCCAGCAGGTACTATAGGACAGAAATTTTTCTGACTTTCAGGGACACACTGTCACTGAGAAGTCACCTGGCTTCAGTACCATTGTGTAACTCTGCCCAGGCATTACCAAAGTTTTGGTAAGCCTGAGCAGTGTAGCCAGGCTCGGTTTTGCAAACAGGCAAAATAAGAGGGTGTTTTGATATAAATCTGAGTCAAATTCAAAAGATCCAACTAAATTTAGTTTTGAGTTTTGGAAAATCCAGTATGAATAAATGTTCATAGGAACTCCTGCCAATGAAAACCCCTGAATTTCTTATAGTGTTAGTAGTTTCTCATGTTTCAATACACAGAAGATGAACCACTTGTTTTTTGTTCCTGGCACAGGTTTATTTTAATATTTTTTGCAATTCCCAAAGGGGGAAATTGAAGGACCTTCTGTTTGAATGATCTGCCCTGCATTGGATTGCCCTGCAGATTTAGGGTGAAAACAGACATGACGCTAACCACCCTTTAACCACCCTTTGTGGTCATTTATGCATGTTTCAGGGCTGCAGAGGGCACCAATACAGCCCTGCAATATGCATAAATAATCACCAAAGGTGGTTAAAGGATGGTAGTGTCATGTCTGTTTTCACCCTTAGAGAACCAATTCAAAAAAATTGACCATGTGCTTTCTTTCTGGTTTATTGCAAAGGTAACATTTAATTAAAGGAAGTTAACGAGAATGTATTGTTAGCAAATTGTAGAATCTGAAATAATTGGATGTTGAAATAAAACAGCTGAATAATTGTTCCACAAAACCGACAAATCTGTGGTGATGTGAAAATGTTGATTTAAAATTAAATCAGCCATAATATTGGCAGGTTATTGCTCTTCTGTCTCAGAGCCCAATTATGCCTTTAGTTGAAAGAAACTTTCTTTACTACATAATTTAATGTTTTATATCTATAAAAAAAATAATGGGGAAGGAGATAAATCAAATAGAAAGAAAAAGTATAAATATTTACTAACATTTTACACTTGAAGAATATCCATCTAGAGTCAGCCTTCTCTAAACATTAGCACCATCCTAGGAAAAAATTATCTCATTCTCTTTGGCAGGACATTACTCTATAATATTTAGTTGGCAGTACTACAGACCTACTGGCACCAATACCTCACACAGATTCCAACTCAAATGAAAGATGCTATAATTGGTAATTCCCCAATCTCACCAAGTCTTCTCTCATATTGGAATTATTTTTTCTAAAGAGTCCCAAAATAGAAGCTACTGCTATACCACAATCCAGCTTTGCTTGGTTTCATTAGTCTCAAAACCTGGGCATAGATAATGAAGTAAACTATGCCATTACTTATTTCTGATAAATGTTACCCAGTCTATAGTGTACAATATATTGTTATGCCCCCTAGAAAAGGCATCTGTGTTTTTTTCTCTCTCTCTCTCCCTCCAGTCGTCTACCACTTCTACACTGTCCGGTAACATCATACACCAAATGAATACAGGTATGTATTTCTTGGTTCATCGTCCTCATTCAGGATGTATCTGCTGAGTGGTGCTTCAAATAGAAAAAAGAGAGACAGTTGAACTGCTTTTTATATTTTGCAGACAGATGGAGTATTTCCATTGGTATAAGACAGGGGTCATGAGACTGCCCACATCTTGATAAAACTGTTTTTTGGGTGTAGTTTTGTTTCTCTGTAGCCTTTGGTGCATATGGTATAAGTGCTGGAATGTGCAGTAGTCTTAACTAGGGTTGAAATGAGAAGCTAAATTGCTGCTCCTAAGAAATTTTGCCATACCAGGAACCAGGATCGATTTCTCAACTGTTTTCTGATACCGATGCAATTTCTCAATTCTCAGAATTGTTGTTCTATGTTATTCCCTTTGCTTTGACCAATCTTCAGCTGGATTACAGATTAATAATGGAATCTGCATACTAGACAATAAGTGCCAAGGAAATGCAAGGGGAAATGGAGTGCAAGAAATGGGGTATTGCATCGGTATTACCTCTTGGGATTTGAAATGGATGGCAAAGTGGTAAACAGCAAACAACAAATTGGTAATCCAATCCTGGTATGTGGAAAATTTATAAATCGAGAAACAATGGGTGATTTCAGACGTGACGAGATCACGCTGAACCACACTGAATCACGGTGAACCCCGCAGCAGGGCGAAAGGCCCCTGCACGTCTGCACAGCGTGCGCCAGATGTTGGCCACGCTGAATCTGCAGACGGGGTCAATTTGAACCATGCTTCCCGGGCTAGCCGGGGGAAGGTCCCGGGAAGCGTGGTCAAATGGACCGCGGG
>QEPC01004588.1:2032508-2056360 GCA_003113815.1 Sphenodon punctatus | reverse complement strand
CATTGGGTGAAAACAGACATGACACTAACCACCCTTTAACCACCCTTGGTGGTTATTTATGCATGTTGCAGGGCTGTATTGGTGCCCTATGCAGCCCTGAAACATGAATAAATGACCACCAAAGGTGGTTAAAGGGTGGTTAACATCATGTCTGTTTTCACCCGAAGTTGTGCCATTCATGCGAGACATACAAAAACAGGCCAGAACAAGAGCTAAAATCCAACATTGAATGATACCAAACACATACTATCAGAAGGAATGTATTTCTTTTCAACCTATTTGCTCAAGGGTCTTTCATTGGGCAGGTGCAACACATGCAGCTGAGCTGCATAAGGTACTGTGCTCGGAAGGGCCTTACAATAGACTCTGAGTACACTGACCAAAATTTGGCCCTGTGTTTGGAGATGCTTCACCAGGTTCTTTGAGTTCATAGGAATTTGCAGTTCCTAATTATTCCTATGCCTCTATTATTCCTTCCCCTGGTAAGGAGTCAAGGACAGCATTTATATAAAACAAGCTGGATCCAAACTCCAAATAGGGCCTGAAATGAAAGACTAATGTTTAGTATTTATGCTTCAATAGTTAGTGATGGGCCAAATTGGAAGATACTTCTTTTAGAGGGGAAAAAATGGACATTAGAGGTTAAGTCTATGATCCTCAAAACAGATGCTCTGTTGAGTCCTATTGACTTCAATGGAGCTGCTTTATGTAAGTGCTTTAAGAAGTCTCTACCACCCTGTCTGTTGCGTTTTGTGGATACCCAAGTCCTTCTTATTTACCTCCCTTGCCAAGGACAAGCATGTTTATATTTCTGTTCAAACTTACATCATGTGGTAATTGTTGGTAAGCAGCTTCAGGGGGCTACCTCTGGTAGAAATAAGTAAGTTCTAAAACCTGTAAACCTTTGGTGTGCACTAATTATGATATGAACTGTATGAGTTTCATTTGTATCTGTGTATTTATATATATCTCATTAATTTGTTACAAAGATTGAAAAAATCATTAATGTAGAGTCAAATTGCCTGTAAATGACTTAAGAAATATGTTAATGATCCTGCACCAAATGAATAATTATAAAGCAGGTGCACTTGAGATGTGATCATTTAACTGACAGCCAGCAGCTTCTAATGTCTTGAATATCCATGATAATGGTGATGTCATAGTAGCCAGTTAATATCATCGCTCACGACCTCCATTTAATACACAGGAGAACTCTAGGTATAATAATCTCCACATAGAGCTATTGCCCTGCTTATTTAAATAGCAGTTAATTTATATACAAATCAAGAAGATAAGCTGTAATGTTTGTGGCGCAATAAATTTCTAATGAAGTGCATCATCCTCAATCTTAGATAAGAAATAAACATTGACTGCAAAAGACATTATTGAGTCATCGTGATATTAACAGTTTAAATTTATTTATTTATTTATTTTATTTATTTATCAAATTTATATCCTGCCCCCTCCTGCAAAGCAGCTCGGCTCATATTTCTTGAGATGCTCAGATTTAATTGAAATGTTAGAATTTTTAATTTACCTGCTTTGCCACTACTAATCTTTATTTTTAACTTGGCATTTCAATGATGATGCATCTGAGAGCCAGCAGTGATATCTATAGTGTGTCCACATATGTTGTCTCGCTTGTGAGCTGCTTCAGCTAGGGCTCAAATGAGAATCAATTTGGTTCTCTCAAGAATCTTGTGAGAATCGAGAACACATTGAGATCCAGAGATCTCACTAACCATGGGATAATCTTGCTTAAAAACCCCAAACAACTGCGCATCTGAAGACTAGATGCCCCTTTCTAAAATGACAGCGATGCTGCTGGCACCATTTTGGAAAAGGGGTATGCTTGTGGAGAATGACCTGGCGGGCATTTTGCGCATGTACAGTTCTTTTTCTTGTTTTTTCCCCTTGTGTGTAGTTGGTGGCTGCTGAAAAGAAGAGAGAGAGAGGGAGACAGACAGACAGATAACAGACAGATGCAGGACATGAGACTCAGCGCAGATGCGGCACAGACGTGGCTCCGGTAAGTAAATTGAGAAAAAAAATCTTGATTGAGAAAGGGTTGAGAACCTGGACTTTTCTCATTTCTTGAGGAAATGGAAGAAGCTTGATTCTCAACGAGTATCGAGAAAAAAACAAGATTGAGTTTCTTGAGCTTTGTACACCTATGGCAGTTTACATACATGCAAGGTGACATGCATGTTAAATGGTTCAGAGTGAGTGCTGCACTTATGGTTTGATTCCCATTTACCAATAAAGCAGAACATCTTAAGGTCACTTAAATTGATGTTCAGCTCGAAGTTCAAATTTCAAAATCTTGCCATTTCAAAACTTGCAAACCTACTTTTAACTCACTTGTAGGTAATAAAAGGAGATGTGGTATTTATGTTGTCTCCATGATGACATCAATTTGAACTGGAGTACAGCTAAAATAGAAGTTTTGCTGCATCTGTTACATAGACACTGTAATTGTTATCACTCATTTTGAGAGGTCTGTTCTCCATGACAAAGTTCATTGGCAAAGCTCCATAGAGTTCCTGATAAGAAATCAGATTACTTAAGGGTAGAGACCTTGAAGACTCCATACAATTTAATTTGAAGAAAGTAGCCTTTCTGGAGTAGATTATTCCAGCAGCAAGAGCCTCTCCAAGTGCAAGAGTACTCTCATGAAGATATCAGAGCCAAAGCATAATAAACAGGTGCACCTTAATAGGTCTACCAGGAATGTTTTAGCTGTTAGCATTTTTTAAAATGCTTCTGCTGTGAAACCCTGTTTTCATAACAAGGTTGGTGCATATTAAACCTGTGATAGTTCTTTCTGGGATTACGATAATTTACAAAAACAATAAAAACCTGCTAAAAACATTTATGTATTTATAAATGTTGTAATCCAGAGATCACACTGATATTTGTGGTGTAAGATGTGCCTAAGGGTGCATAACCCTGCTTGTACATTGCCAGGACTGCAATCTGTTTTATGACAAAACAGATTCATTTATCTCCAAATAAATAAATTACTTTTGTGAACATTTAGAAACATTTGCATAATTAGGCTGTAAGATCTTAGCAGTCTTTTTCATAATAATTAAACTAATCTAATCTTGGACAGGGTAAACAGACTTACTAGGATGTGAGCAGCCTTCAGGCAAGGAACGTACCACATTCTACAGGAACTGTAAGGCTGATGATGTTTGTTAATTATGCAGAGCTTTTACTCCCCAGTAATAGCAGTGTTTGTATTGCCTGAAGCTTAGATAGCTACTCCCAGGCACATAAAATTAGGCTTAGCTTTTTTGACATTCTTTTTAAAAAAACACAAAGAAGATACTTCAAAATGATTATATGCTTTCAACAAGGAACACATTAACCTTACACTGATGGATCCTAGATCTGCATACAATTGGCCCATTCTTCAGTCATGTGATCTTGATTATCTTTAGATCTGGAGCCTTTCATACCATATAGAGATGCACAGTTCTAAGGCTGGATAAAAGAGCAGCAGACAGAATTGGTTCATTTTCTGTGAACTTCAGAGAATCCTGAGGTTTAAAGGAAGGAAAAAATTGAGAAAGTCAAGTGTGTCTTACTTGGGACAGTTCTCCATTAACCACTCAATTATCAAAATAGGCAATTGCCATAATGAAACCAAGTAAGGAAAAATAAAAATGCTAACTGGCAAATTATAAAAACAATACCTTCTTCAAAGAGGCTATATTTTTCTGTGTCCTAGGATAGTCTGTTTGAGTCATATATCTACAAAGAGATCAAATAACAAGTAAAATCAGGCAGAAGCACAGTTTATTTTTCTGGTTATAAGCTGGGTATGACCTTTACTGGGATGATAACCAGACAAAACAGTACAGAAGTAGAAATAATGGTATCGGGGTGGGGGTGGGAAGGTTATATAGATAATTTAATTTCCACAGATTATTTTCCTGGTTAAGAAATGAAGTATAAATCTGAACCTGAAGTTTGTCCTTACCCTTCCTTTGATTTGTTTCCTGGTTCATTAACAGCATTCTTATTAAAGATAAACATACGGATTTCAAATAGGTTTTTCAACTTAGACCTGGCTTTTCAGAATATAAGTAGTACATCTTCGCTACTGCGCATTGCTATAGTGAGCACACCCCAGAACTTGTACACAAAATCAAGTGAAATCAGGGAAATGTTCTTCCTATTTTCTGCAAAGGTTTTATAGTGTTGTGAAGTTTGATACAATTTCTGCAGAATGTAGAACAGCGATAAGGTGCCATGTCGCCTCTTCCCTCCTTTACCTAGAGTCCTCATCTTCCCTGTAACTACGGGCGTTTTCACACAAGACATTCTCCACCCACCAGCAATACATGTTTCAGGGCTGCAGTGTTGCCCTATGGGTGCCCTGTAACACGTATAGTGGGTGGGAGGTGGGGAGTGTCTTGTCTGAAAACACCCTAAGTTAAGAATGTGCACCTGCAACTTCTCAACTTCATGAATGTGTGCTTGTCTCTCCTTGTGTTCTCTCTCCCTTGTCTCTCCTCCTTTGGCTTTCTTAGATTGTAAGCCCCTTGGGGTAGGGACCTATCAAAAACCTATCAAATAAAGTGCAAGGTACATTGCTTGCACTATATCAATATAATAATATATTTATTATTATTATTATTATTATTATTATTAATAATAATAATAATAATAATAATAAATTAATAATAATAAATTAATAATAAATAATATTTTATGAAGTGTGCTTAGTAATAAGATAGTATCAGCTTCTGATGCATTTATTTGTCTTGTGGAAGTACATTACTTCATGAATTATATGTATTCATTTGATTTTATGCCCTGTCCCCAAAGTCTCAGGGTGGGTAACAATCTATAAAATAAGTATAAAATAAACAACAACTATACAGTATAAAAATATAAGAAATAACACCATACAAATGTTTTCCCCCAAAACCTGTCCCATCCAGCAAAGTACATGACAAATATAAAAGTCTTACATTACTTCTGGAAATGTTCAGGCTTGGGGTTTGATGATGCTCCAGGTGAAGTGTTCCAGAGTTCTGGAGAAGCCAATGAGAAAGCTGCATTGGGTGCCTTTGCTGTACGAAATTGGCATATTGATAGATCCAATCAGAGGTCATTCTTGGGAGAACCTTAAGGCTTCCAATGAAATTTGGCAGGCTTGATAATCTTGTGGAGGGACATAATATAACCAGGTTTCATGCAAATTTGATGGAAGGTAAAGAAGTTGTAGCCAGGAATGTGTATGGAGTTTTTCTTAAAATCACAACATCCAATTGCTTCTAAAATCGGTTCCCTTTATGCAATCATTTTTAAATGTGGTACACATAGTGCCCTCCATTGGGGGTATAATCTCTCCAAGTCTCATCAGAATCGAATAAGAGACAAAAAATTAGGGCCAGAAATACATTTTTTCAGTGTTTTCCCATTATTACAAAAACAAAAATTCATTTTTAAAATTATTTTTCATTTTCATTTTTATAACATCAAAAAAGAAAATCAAAATTCCATTTTCATTATCATAATAACAAAAATGAATTGCACACCCCTACCAAACCATTAATGGAACTATTGGTAATGTGAGATCATGAAGAAGAATGTGAAATCCAGTCTCTTAAACTACATTATATTGGTGTTTTCTAAACAAGGGTTACATTGTGACTTGGACTGCCTATTTACAGTAAGACACACACCCTGCCAAACTACCATGTTTGCTATATGGACCCAGAGTCTGGGAGTAGGGAATATGTCGTACCTAATCCATCATTAAGTAGGTGGCATGCTCAGACCTTGGCCCCATTCCTCCTACTTATTGGCCAATATGCTAAGATGGTTTAGGCCAATAACAAATTACTACCTTCTTCCCAAACTAGGATAAATCTTGGAAGAAGCTGTCTCTCTGAGTGATCATGCCCCCTGTGAATACTCGTAGGGTGGTCCAGCATAAGCCTCACCCCTTACAAAGGGCTATGCTTAAAGGCACGATATGGCCCTAAATGAGCAAAGTAGGCTTTGTGATGCATTATCCTTGCTTTTTGTATTGTTTATCCACTTACATGCTAATTCACAAAATTCAGTCACTCACAGTGGGATTCTCAGTCATTACTACAAGTTATCAAGGTTTCACTGTATCAATAAATGTGTGTTGGTATTGCCAGTAGCACCATCATCCCACTTATCAGGACTGTATATTTATTAGCTTTCACATGGTATGGTGTAAAACAAGTTGGTTGAATTAAGACTATTAATCGAGGGTGTGTGTGTGGAGAGTCTTGTTTCCTAAGGAATAATGTTTATCCTTTCAATGCTCACATCCTTTTAATATCAATTAATCAATAAATCTTAAACTTCAGTGTTTTGATTTCTGAAAGCATTTCCAAAAGGTCTAAAGAAAACTTATTTAGGCATGACATCAAGCTGTAAACTGGAGATGCAGAGTCAGACTTCCCGCATGTTAGAAATACCAGTACATAGAAGTACAGATAGGGTATTCAGACATTACGAGACCACGCTCAACCACAGTCAATACCCTGTGGTGGGGAATGGTCCCGTAACGTCTGTTGGGGAACTGGAAGTTCCCCCCCAGATGTTTTCCACGGTCACTCGTGATGGGGAATCACATTCACCACACGATCGGCGGGACCAGCGGGGCCAGCGCCGATCGTGTGTTGAACGTGATTCCCCGCCGCGATGAAGGGGCCCGTCTCGTCTGGACGGCAACCATGGCCCAGAATCCCCGGCAGGATTCCGGGCCATGGTCAATTCGGGCGGGCGCTGCAGCCGCAATGCCCGCGGCGCCCGCCCATCTCCCCAGAGGCGGGCAGCGTGGGAACGTGGGGGGGCGGACTGTGCGGTTGCATGTTGCGCCGCATGGCCCCTTCCCCTCCCCGATTCCCCGCTGGGATCAGCCAGTCTGTTGGGCATGACAGGCTGATTCCGGCAGGGAATCAGAAGGGTGATTCCGGGACGGGGCGAATGCCGCCCCATCTCTTCTGAAATCACCCATAGTAAGATGTTAGACAGGTATCATTAGACACAATATCATTAGACACAATGTTGGCCACATGTTTAGCCAGAACACACAAATTATCCTTGTGATGCAATGGTCTTCACATTGCATGTTCAACCAGTTGCCAGATTGGTGTTGGGATTGTTATGGTGCTTACACACAACAGCCAAACACATGCTTAGGATTTTGACACCCAATCTTTGTTATGTCTAAAGATGCCCCTAGCCTTGCCTATCAGGGTGTTAGCAGTGCTTGTTGGAGAGTGCAGAAATCACAATGGTGACTGCTCTCTGCACACAAGGCACTGAAGCAGCATGTCCTTGACTCCTCGCTTTCTCCCTTGTGCCCTGTTGTAGACGCTATACATGGAGCTGCTACACTGGCAAGTTATGTGAAACTACAAATCAATATATGCAATGTGGGGTGACCATAAGAATTCCAATGGAGGAGATGGTTTGCCATTGAATAATTAACGATTAATATAATAACTGAATATGTATGGCAGGTGGAGTCAAAGGCAAAGTGTGGGTCGGAACCAGGCAAGCAGTTAGCACAAACATCAGCTGGTGGGGGAAGTTCAGACCACTGCTTTAAGTGTGATAAATATTTAACTGGAGGAAAGTTCAGAATCTGTAGGATCAGGTCAGAGAAGACTGTTGATAGTACAGTAGGCTGATAAGAGATCATCCAAACCCGGATGTCTACCAGGTTTCATAAACAATTCCTTCTCTTGGAATTAATTGTTGATAAAAAAGGATGTTTTGAAGTCAGTAGGTTATGTCAATTATTTGTGAGTCATACTATTCTATATAATACCATATTCAGCTTATGTTCGGGGCTGCAGACCTTTCTTTGCTGGATGCCACCTTGCAGGGTTTATGTTTGTTCTTTGCTGGGGTCTGTGTTTAAATGGTTATTTGTAATGTTTTGTTTCCTCTCACTCTACTTCATATCTCTTGTATCCTTGTAAGTAAAATATGTCTTTGATTTTTCTCTCTCTTCCTCTATTTTGTAAAAGATAGAGTTTGTTTCTTCTGTAACAGAGTCTGTTTACTATTTTAAAGGGTATAGTCGAGTCGGACCATGAGTCAAACCAGTTGAGCAGTTACTACAAACATCAGCAGGTGTAAGCAGGCAAGGACCTTCACGTCACTCAAGGTGGGATGGGGTTTGCAGCAGAGGGAGAAGAAGGGGGGGGGGGGCGCTTGGCCCAGCACATGTGCTGTGTGCTGGGATGCCCCTGAGGTTGTAACCCCAAGGGTTGGGGTGGGGCAGGTGAGCACTCCTGACTACTCAGGGCCAGGGGGTGGCTCACCTGTTTCTGTGGGTCTTGGACCCACGTGAAGGGGCAGGGCAGGTGAGGGTACTTAACCCCTCCCTGCTGGCCCCTGTCTGCCATACCATGTGGTGGACCGGGCCTCGGAAGCAGCAGTATCCCCCATGGCCGAGCAGAGAGCAAGCAGCAGCAGCCAGCAACAGCAGCGGGATTGGCTCTTCAGCACCATGGTGCAGACCAGCGAGGAACGAGGAGAGGGGGAAACCTCAGCTGAGATTTTCCCAGCTGATTCAGAGGCTTGGGAGCCTGGGGGAGCAGGGTCTGAGGCCAGCACGGCCAGCCTCAACTGTATTAGTAAGCCCCGTCCCCTGAAGGGGAGATCAGGTCTTGCAGCTCAGGGCATGGGGGAGGGGGTCCAGGAAACTCAGCCTTTGGCTGGGTCTTGGGCTTCTGCAAGCATAGTAGCCATCTCTTCCTCCGGGGCTGGGGTTATGGGTCCTGGAGAGGAGTTGCTGGCCTGCTCTCATGCAGGCCTGTGGGTAGTGCTGCCCCCTCAGGCTGCCCCATTAGTATCCCTGATGGCCCAGACTGCCTCCTTGGTGGACCCGGCCAGCTGAGGGTGACAATATGTCTGTTACTAACAGGTGAAAGCACTGTGTCTGTGAAAAAGCTTCCCCTAACAATATTATGAATATGTGTCCCATGGCATCATTACAACATCTTCATGCTCCACACCATAAAGGAGGATTTGATTTGTTCATCCCTTTTACAGCCACAAAGGGGAATGGCGTTCTCTTCTGCTTCTTGAGTGCAGTCATAAAAGTGTTTTTGCAGTCAATTTAGACATATCGGTTTTTTGCGTCCTTAATTGAGAAAGTTATCTTGAATTTTCTGCAAAACAAAATAAACAAACTTTTTTATTTAAAAAAGGGGAGCAAGTTTTTTGACATGTCCACATTTGAATTATTTTTAATCCATATATCAGGACATTTTGGAAAATTGAGACTTTTTTAAAAAATGGTTATATCCACCATGCTTTCTAACAACAAAAAATTGTCCTATTTTCCAAGGAACTTGAGTCCCCAGCTTGTCCCTGAGCAGAATGACCATGGTAGGGATAGCAGCACAGGCTCTACTTACAGTACTAACAACCAGGGAGCATGGAGGGGGAGGGAGAAGGTGGAAACCAGGTCACATTTACCTGTTCACTGGCAAGATGCAAACAAACAGTGAGCAGCACTACCATCCTGGCCATTTAGCTGCCCTGGGCAAAATCAATTTTATCAATCCCCATTCATAAGGAAGCAGGGAACCTCAGTCTGCTTGCTAAGCTCTCTCTGTGCCTCATTTTTCCCTTCCAAAGTCAAGCTCATACTATTTTCTGATGTTTTTGAGGTGCTTTGTGAAGTTTGGATAAGAAGTGACCTGCAAATGAGAAGTAATACAGTAGGGCTCTGTAAAACTGGCTTCAGTTCTCTACCCTGATAAGCACTATAAACAGCCATCCAGATTATGCTTACGTACCTTCCATTATTGTACAGAATGGGGAGGATTTCAACATGTACCAAAGTGTCTGAAGTGCATTAACTTGTAATAAGGGGGTTGTGCTACTAAGTTACTTAGGCACTTTGGAAATCCTTTGGGACCAACAGAGCAACCACACAATCCCTCTGGATTGCTTCTGTATCCTGGGAGATGGGAACAAACTGGAAAGGGAAAAGTAAGAGCCTGGGCCGCTCACGTACCAAAGTGTCTCCAAGCTGGGAAAGAGTACACCTGCGCTAGGACAGCAGTCAAGACAACCTCCACAGCACCAGCCACTGGGTGTCTTTGTGTTATTTGGTGCTCACAACTCAGCCATTAGCAGCCCTTGCCTTTCTCTGGTGTGTATTAGAGAGCCAGTGTGGTATAATGGCTAAGTGTGTAGTACTTGGATCCCCGGGGGGGATGTCAGTTCTAGTCTTGCCTTAGCCAAAAACTCACTGGGCAACCTAGGGCCAGTTGCATTATTCTCTCAGCCTAACCTACCTCACAGGGTTGTTGCAAGGGTTGAATTGTTGTGTGTAAAGCACTCTGAGCTCCATGGCAGGGGAACACTATATAAAGATGGATTGACATTGAACAGGCAGCTTTATGTCCTATTGAGAGAGATAAAAGAATGTCCAGAATTAGGAAGGGTTCAGAGATTAGAGAAGTTTTTTTCATACTTAGGGGCATACTGAGAACTAGGGATGGGTGAACAGATCGCGGTTTGGGTTCGGCCGTTCGGTTTGACTGCGTTTGGTTCAGCCGTTCGGTTTGGCCGTTCTGTTCAGCTGCGTTTGGTTCGTCCATTCAGTTCAGCAGTTCGGTTAGTTCGCTGGGTTCGGGTTCGGCCATTCGGTTTGGCTGTTTGGTTCTGCCGTTCTGTTCAGCTGTTCTGTTCAGCTGTTTGGGAAATGTTATGGGTGGTTTTTTTGTTTTTTATATGGTTTTTTGTTTTTTTTATTGGGTTTTATATGGTTTTCTTCTGTTTTTTATTTGTTTTTTTTGTTTTTTTATGGGTTTTTTAAATTTATTTTTTTAATCTAATATTATATATATATATATCTACACTAAATCTAACTGCTATTAACAATTCTAAATGCTATGAACTAAATGGATTATCTAATAAGTACACAGGCCTACTCCTACAAACACTAAAACTAAATCACTAACGCTATCTCTATCACTAAGCTAGCTCCTACAACTACTATCCCTAACCTATCTATCTATCTCTCTATATCTATATCTCTCTATCTCTCTATATATGGGATGGGGGGGAATCACAAACACAAGGTTTCAGTTTAAGGTTTAAGTTTCATTTCAGTACAAAACTGAAATGAAACTTAAAGCAATCTAATAATCCTACTCAACGCCTGCTGTTCAGGAACAGTGACTAGCTCAGAAGGTGTTGGGAAGGGGGGAGGCAGATAGTTTCATTTCTTGCAAGCCTCTCCACCCCTGGTGCCTGGAAGTCTGCTCCTCAGTGACTAGTACTACCCCTCCCTGTCACCTTACAGTGAACCTTTTTTTGCCACCCGAACTCACCCGAACGCGATCCGAACTGACCGAACTGTTCGGCCATTTTGCCGTTTGGTGTTCTGTTCTGTTCGGTATGTTCAGGTTCAGGTTCAGGTTCGGGTTTGCGTTCGCATTCGGTTGTCCGAACAGGCTGAGTTCGGGCCGAACTCCGAACTTCCGAACCGCATTCGCCCATTCCTACTGAGAACATTTTCCATGTCAGAACCTCATTTTTCTTAGCAATATTAGTGCAATACAGAAAGTGTTTAAGTGACAGCAATACGGAAGGTGTTTAAATGACATTGCTTGATTACCTACAAAACATTAGGGATGTGCAAACGTGGTTCGGAAGTTTGGAGTTCAGACTGAACTCGAATAGTTCAGTCGACCGAACCGAACTTTCGGACTGAACTCGAATTCGACCAAACTGTTTGGTCAAATTCAAACCAGTTTGGAAGGCCAAAAAACCCAGTTTTGAATATTCAAACTCAGCTCGGAAGTTCAGAATTCGACTGAACTCAAATAGTTTGGTCGACCGAACCAAATTTTCAAACCAAACTCGATTTTCAAACCGAACCGAATTTCCGAACTCGGTTCTGTTCGTACATCCCTACAAAATATGGATAGAACAGTAGCATGGGTTGCTGTGGATAATGGAAATAACATATGTTCTTAGTGTCCATAAAACTGCCTGAGTTCATTTTTGTGACATTAATTATTCATTATTATTTTTATTATTATTATTATTATTATTAGCGTCTATATTGCGCCAGCGATGTACCTGGTGCTTTACAGAGAATAAGATAGACACAGTCCCTGCCCAAGAGCGGATTTACTTTTATTTTCTCCCCTTGTGCTCTAGTCATGTTCTAAACTGCATCAATATCAGAAAGTGAGTTTGAAGTAATGAGCCCTAGATCTGAACATTCTTGGTAGCAAGTAGTTCAATTTGCACAAGCACATATTAACAAAGATATGTTTGAATAAGGGCATTTTCCGATGTGATCAAAAGTGTACTTATGAGTTTGGGTGGAGGGATGCACATGCAAATTAGGTGTGGCTTTGATAATGTCTGAATGCTGCATCCGGCATGACTGAATTTTTCGACACACTAACAAGTGTACTTGACTGACCTGGATTTTGCAGCTCAGTCAAGTGCACTTAGCACACTGAAAAGTAGATATTCACTCCCTCGGCATTGGCACCTCAGATCACCATGGTTTGTGGAGGGCCTGCGGAAGTTGAATAGGAAGGGCAGTGATTGGAGTGAGGGTGGTACCAATTTTGTGCTGAAGCTGGTCGATTTCAGCATAGAGTCAGTTTACAGGCCTATGCCATGGCTGTCAGGGAAGCGAAAAGGGAGTTTTTCACTACCCTGATAGCATCTGCAATATCTCATCCAGCAAAGCTTTTTTGAGTGGTGAAGCGGTTGGTCAGTCTGGCCTCCCTCCGCCTGGACCAGGAGTCTTCAAGTGCCCGCTGTGACATGTTTGTTGAGTACTTCACGAATAAACTCCTCAGATTCACCATGACTTCAACTCCATGCTTATGACAATAGGAGAACCAGAGGTTATGAAGGCTCCGTCTTGTTTGGTTTTGTGGGATCTGTTTCAATGGGTGACGCCTGCTGCTGTGATGGGTGTTCTGGGGCTTGTTATAGCCACATCTTTTGAACTAGACCCATGCCCATCCTGGCTGGTCAAGGCCAGCTGGCAGATGCTGGGGCCATTGCTGGCGGGTGTTCTCAATGCCTCCCTGCAGGAGAGCAGGGTGCTGGACTGCCTCAAAGAGCCGGTGGTGTGGCCCCTGCTCAAAAAAACGTTGTTTGACATTGACTCCCCAGTCAGCTATCGACTAGTCTCTAACCTTCCTTTTTTAGGGAAGGTTATCGAGCAGGTGGTGGCTCCGCAGCTGCAAGAGCATCTGGACTTCACTGGTTTTCTTGATTCCTCGCAGTCCAGCTTTCGTTCTGGTTATGGCATTGAGACTGCATTAGTGGCTTTGGTTGACGATCTTTGCTGGGAACTAGACCAGGGTTGTTTGATTCTGCTAATCCTATTAGATCTGTTGACTGCATTTAATACCATTGATCATGAGATGCCGGTGACTCACCTGCAGGACTATGCTGACGTGAGTGGAACCATTCTTGAATGGTTCCGCTCCTTCCTGGCCAGGAGAACTCAGTGGGTAGTGATCATGGATTGTTCATCTTCTCCTTGGGACCTCATGTGTGGAGTTCCACAAGGCTCTATTCTGTCCCCTCTCTTGTTCATTGTGTAAAGGAAGCTGGGGTGTGGTGTCATCAGTACACTGACGACACCCAGCTCTACCACTCTTTTT
This sequence comes from Sphenodon punctatus, assembly GCA_003113815.1. Lineage (NCBI taxonomy): Eukaryota > Metazoa > Chordata > Lepidosauria > Sphenodontia > Sphenodontidae > Sphenodon > Sphenodon punctatus. The sequence goes on along the minus strand of QEPC01004588.1, from coordinate 2,042,684 downwards.
CATCCAACCCAGACCCAGCAGTCTCAGTGCTTACCCAATGTCTGGTGGCTGTTGGGGATTGGATGAGGGCGAGCCATCTGAAACGAAATCCTGACAAGATGGAGGTGATGTTGGTGGGGAGGGCGGTGGGTGTGACATCCCCCATCATTGATTGGGTTCATCCCCCGCTGGCCTCCTGGGTTCAGAGTCTGGGGTTACTCCTCAATCTGCCTGGATCTCCAGGTTGAGGCTGTGGCGAGGAGTGCTTTCCGCCAATTACATCTGGTGCGACAGCTTTGACTGTATGTCTCGGACTCTGACCTGGCCACTGTCATCCATGCTTTCATCACCTCAAGATTAGACTATTGTAATGTGCTCTACATGGGGCTACCTTTGGTGATGGTCCAGAGACTGCAGCTGGTGCAGAATGCGGCGGCCCATCTTCTTACTGGGATCGGTCGCCATGAGCACATCACACCAGTGCTTCAAGCTCTGCACTAGCTGCTGATAGTCTTCCAGGCTCGATTCAAAGTGTTGGTGCTTACCTATAAAGCCCTATACAGTCTGGGCCCCTCCTATCTGCAAGACCGCCTCACTCTCCGTGCCCTGGATCGACCTCTGTAGTCTGCCGGGAGTGCCCTTCTTGATATCCCCCAGGTAGTGCAGGGGGCTACAATGGAGAGGGCATTCTTGGTGCCGGCACCTAAACTGTGGAACTCCCTTCCGGAGGAGGCCCGGGTGTCCCCGGACCTTGCCTCATTTAGACGACAGTGCAATACCTGGTGGTTCTGCCAGGCCTTTGGTGAGGGTGGGTGGGTTTTTTATTTTCTTATTCTTATGATTCCCTTTTTATGTATGCTATGTATATTTTTAAATATTTTAACTTTTGTAAGCTGCTTCGAGCTGCCTAGGCAGGAGAGGCAGGGTATAAATAACGAAAATAAATAAATATAAATAAATAAATAAATAAATAAATCTTTTACAAAACCACAAGAGTTTCCCCAACTAGCATTAAACTAGCATAGGGGGGGAGGTCAAAGTACTGTTTTCCCTTCATGAAGGGCCATACACCTTAACGGAAGAAAAGATCCTACAGCTATCAAGTCTTAGAAAATGTCCTTGCAGCCTCCTTTTAAAGTAATTGGTAAGACCTGGAAACTCCTGCAGTTGAAATTCAAGAAACAAAATTGTACTTTAAAAATACTAGTTATGTGGCTACAATTTCAACACCCTCCCTATGCTCATTAGCAAAAGGCAAAACACTGTGCACATCAGCACCCTCCCCTCTCTCTGCTCCAGTCCCTAGCTCCCTTGCAAACACCCACCCACAAACCCATTGACTCACCTCTGAAGCAGTGCTGCAGCAAAGAGTCCTGTGCCATATCTCCTCAGGAGAGTTTCCCCACTGGAAAGTAAGCAAGCAGCCAGCCAGCCAGCAATATGATGACTCTCAGCTCCCCTCTACTAATGGCCGACCCCTGGCAGTCTTATTCTCTGCTGCCATTGGCTAGCGGTGATATTAATTTCTCATTGGCTGAATTCCTCCATAGGAATCCAGTATGACAGACTCCAGTCTGTCCTGTAACCCCTCCCCTAAGCTGAACAGAGCATGTGCCAGAATGGGCTATAAATTTTTTAAAAAAGAAATATTTAGTTAAGAACATGAGGAGGATTCAGCCTCTATTAGATAAAATGGCAAAGCAAGTGGGCGTACTTGATTGCCTTCAAAGAACAAATAGGCACTAGTGTTCATGATCCCACCCCTCATGTGCAAGGCTTACACATGTGCGTGGCAGAGCATACATGCGCGTGAAGTCTGTATGTTCTCTACGAGGTTTGCACATGTGTCATAGTCCAAGTTGTGTCCTCATGTACATGTCCATGAAACAAACCCTGCTAAGTAGAACAGTTACATTTTACACCTTTTTCAACTTATTTGCAAACACTGGCAAATAAGGCACTGAATGTGTTGAGAAGGTCAGTGAGAGGTGGCAATTTGCCCTTTTGTTTTTAATTAATTCCTGGACAGAGCCATACTCCATTTTAAGCATGACAGAATTATCTTTTCAATCCATATTGTTTACAGATGGAAAAAAGAGTTTGCATATTTACCAGAATGCCTAATTATTTAATTATCTTTATTATGTGAATAGAAACATGGTGAATTTTCTTTCTAGTCTATATTGTTCCTTTGGGATAAGAGTTGGGCTAATGTACAAAGAGTAAAAAAACATCCCTAAATAAAAAGTAATTTCATATTACAGAGCAATTTTAATTAAAACTACTAGAGATGTATTGTTTTTCAAACTCTCCCTCCCTGGAGAACATCATAACGTGGTGGTGAGAGCAGTCCAATGGGAAGCAGAGAGAAATGGTTTCTTTCATTTCTTTTCATGGGACCTTGGAAGACTTCAGCTCAGTCCCTTGCTCAGTTCTGGAGGGAATAGCAAAACTGTGTTCCTGGCTCGACAGTAGTGCAGCTTCCAAATGTTACCATGGTGATTACCTATGGAGTATCACTACCACTTTTCAAAACATCTCAATTTAAGATTCAAGTTGAATATTTCCATGATTATGGGAAGGTAATTATTTCATTACTCAAGGGAAGAAGATTTAGGAGGTAAATAGCTCTTCGTTAGTTCTTAAATGATCCCTCTCATCGTTTTAGGCCACAGAAATGCCAAATATTAAGTGACAGAAAGTAAAGGGCCAGATTCTGCTCTCCTTACTCACACACTTGTGTACACTTTACATCATCAGTATTATTTATTTATTTAAATTTCTAGCCAACCTTCCCCTTCCCCTCTGGCTCCTCCTAAAGCTAAGTATTTCCACTAACTTGAATGGGAGCTTTTCCCAGCCACTGTGAGCAAAGGGTATCAGAATATGGCTCTCAAATGGTAAGTATAAATGACTTGAGGCCATTCTTCACCCGCAGACTGTATTCAGAAATGTTGGGCACTTACAACTTCTGTGGAACTCAAGGGGAGCACTGGGTCTCAGGATCTCTGAACGCAGACTCTTTGTGTGAGACCACTGCAGCTCAGATCAGGGAGGCATTCAAATGAAAAAAATGGAAATGGTCGCAAGAAATTATATAGTATGGTCCCTTGGCTCTGGAACAGCCTATTTCTTTTGATGTGTGAATTTGAGTGTAAATTAATCTCTAGTGCCCTCTGCAGAGCTTGCTTTATATTTCCTCAGGTTTTGGTAAGGAATAGACTGAGAGAGATTGGGTTATCATTATTGATATCTTGGGCATATGTCATTTGAGACAATTATGTACGGCGTGAAGTTACTGAACGTGCATGTTTCAACTGAGTAAAATCACCAGTTTATCTAAGGTACTTAAGGGTTCCCATTAACATAGTATGTGAGTGCCTCACAGTGTTTAACTTATTTATCTACCCAACAGCTCTGTAGGGAAGCATTATTCTTTATACAGGTTTGGAACTGAAACAGTTAGGTACATTCACACCATCCACTCTCAGTGTGTAAGGAACATGGAGCACAGCCCTTTCTGCCTTTCCCATTGGGGCTAGCATTGTGTAAAGAAAGTTTGTGATGCTATCAAACCCATGCATAGAATGCAATCTCATTCCCCACAGATGCAGGCAGTACAAACTGCGACCCATGTTCCTTCCCCTACTACTAAGTGAATGTGTCTGGTAGCACTGGTATGAGCAATTGGTGCCGGTGTGGGTCCCAAGTGTATGACAGTAAAGTCTACTTAAGTTTAATTTAATGGCCAACTAAAAAATGTGACTTATCAGAACTACAGTTTAAGCAGACCATAAAGAAATAGGTCCGTCTTTTGATACTATATTGTGTCCAATGTTAAAAATATCCAAAATATTTAAAATACTGTTAAGACTCCATTAAAACTAAAACAATACACAATACAATGGAAATTAGTGTGGTGACTTTCATTCTTAGTATGTAATTATAAGAGACTAAATTTGACAGAGAGACTCTCTGATCTTTTGGAGGGTTTGGGATGGAGGAGCTTTCCTGTTGAACAGCAGAAACTCCCACCTGCCACCCCCCTCCATCCAAGTCCTGTTATGTATTAAATATCTGTTAAGTGGCAGTTAACATTTGCTGTTCATCCTACATACCACACAGGTTAGTTGTTCAAATACAGCCTTCAGTCTTAAGTGAATAGTGTACTGGGTTTAGAGATGAGTAGAGATGTAAAAAAAATTGAAATTGTGAAGGCCCAGAACCCCCTTTCTAATTTATTCATCAAATCTGTGAAAAAATTGAAATTTGGGGGAAAATTGGAATTATTTGAAGTATTTGGCAGCAGGAGGAGCGGGTGCTTCAGGAAAGTGGTGCTGGGCTGCACTGGTTCATTGCCAGGGCTGCTGCCCTTGTTTACTCCACTGGAGGGCTGCTGCTTTCACCCCACCCCCCCTTCCACTGCAGCAAGTAAGAGACCAGGAGTTCATCTCAAAGTATCCCAGGGTCACTTTGAAATTTGGACCGGGCTCACCCTAGCACTTCTGGCCAGGGTAGGGGCGATAAAGAGCATGCTGCGGCCTGTGACTCAGTGCAGCAGGAGGAGTGAGCACATCGGGAAAGCAGCGCTAGGCCAATCTGGTTCATTGCCGGGGCCGCTGCCCTTGTTTACTCCCCTGGAGCACTGCTGCTGCTGGCCTCCCCCCGTTGGACCCTCCGATTGCCCCCTCCCTTCCACCACAGTGAGTAAGAGACTGGGGGTTCATCTCAAGGTATCCCAGGGCCACTTTGAAATTTGGACCAGGCCCACCCTACCACTTCTGGCAGGAGAGACTGATAAAGAGTACGCCATGCTGTAGACCCTGCACACAAGGACTGTGCGCACAAGGGTGCGGCCCTTAAGTGAGTCTCTTGAGGAGCCCTGGGAGGGCAGGGGTCTAAAAGTGCTGGGCTTTTGTAGTCCAGGGGCAAGATTGTCGCATCTTGGCTCCCCCATAAAAGCAAGGACTTTTTAGTTTGAAGGTGGGCTCAGTTATCCTGACCTCTGAGGAATGTAAGGACAGAGGCTAAGGGTCTCCATGTTGCTTCCCTGAGAGTGGGTAAGACCGAATCATTTTCTTCATCTGTGACTGTGGGTATTTTCAGACGTTACGAGATCACAGTGAACCACGGTGAATACCCACCTGTGGTCACTGTGGCTCGAACATCTGTTTGGCGGCCGCCAGATGTTCACCACGGTCAATACCCACATGGGGTCAATTTGAACCACGCTTCCCGGGCTAGCCGGCGGAATGTCCCGGGAAGCATGGTCAAAAAGATCCCCAGTGTGAACCGAAAAAAAGTAATGTCTGGCTGGTTGCCACGGCCTGGGATCCCCAGTGGGATCCCGGGCCACGGCACATCCGGCCCGATGCGGCGGCTGCAGTGGCCCCGCCGCCCGCCCATCTCCCTGGAGGGTGGGCGGCGGGGTGCGTGGAGGGGGCGGGGCCGTGTGGCCGCATGTTGCGCCGTGCGGCCCCGCCCCCTCCCAGATTCCCCGCCGGGATCCCCCCGGCACGTCTGATATGGCGTGATGGGGTGACCCCAGCGGGGAATGAAAGGGTTGTTTTCGATACGGGGCCAAGTGGCCCCGTAACATCTGAAAACACCCTGTGTTCCTGGTTTAACTTTTATTTTTTAATTGAAGCCACAGCAGGGTTTGGGATTGTCCTTTCTTTGTGTCCATTGAAGGGCAAGGACACCCTGGGGTCATTCCCCCATATTTTTATTTCTTAATTGAAACTCCAGCAGAGTCTGGGACTGTCATTTCCTGGCACCCATTGAAGGGCAAGGATACTGTGGGGTCATTCCCCCTGACTGTTATTTTTAATTGAAGCTCCAGCAGGGTTCGGGACTGTCCTCTCTAAGCACCCATTGAAGGACAAGGACACTGTGGGTCAATTCTGTAGATTTTCTTCCTCCAATTGATGTTCCAGCAGGGTCCGGGACTTTAGTCTCCTAATGCCTGTTGAAGGGAGAGGTTACTTTGGGGGCGATCCTTCAGATTTTGTTATTTCAACTGAAGCTCCAGCAGGGTCTGGAGGGCAAGGACCTTGGGGGGTTGATATTTTAGTTTGTCATTTTATAACTGGATCTTTATCAGGGCTCAGGTTTGTCCCTTTCTGGTGTTCCTTGAATAGCCAAAAACTTGTGGGGTTTTCTCTTCTCAGTTTTCTATAAAGATTTGATAATAGGGGTCAGGTCTGTTTGTATGGGGTTGATCAATGGACAAATTTGAAGTATTTACCCAACTATCAAAACAAACTTGCTTATACATTTGGGATCAGAATGGTGGGGCCAATCCCAAGCCCCATGGACCATCATGTGGAGCGCACTCAGCATTCACAAACATACACATGCACAAGTCACACACACCCCTGGCATGGGACTCATGGTGCGCTCACAAACTTTGTAGCAGCATGTGCACACAGTGGCATCCGTGTGGTTTGGGATTGTGGCCAATAGTAATAGCTAGATATAATAATAATACTACCATAATAGTAATTGGATTTCTATTTTAAATAGATTTTATATTATCATATTTTATGTTGTGAAGTGCTTTAATAACAATAATAATAATAATTTATAATATAATATTTTATAATTAATATAATTCATATTATATTTTTATTATTAATATAATCTTCTGGGCCCAATTCAAGGTGTTGGTTTTGACCTTTAAAGCCCGACACGGCCTGGGCCCCACTTACCTGCAGGACCGCCTCACCCTCCAGATCCTGGATCAGCCTCTGTGGTCGGCTGGGGGCACCCTCCTTGAGGTCCCCTGGGTTTCAACCATGAGAAGGGTGTTCTCGGTGGCCACACCGCGGCTGTGGAACTCCCTCCCATTGGTGGTCCACCTGCCCGCTGACCTCTCCTCTTTGCATAGACAGTGTAAGACCTGACTGTTCCGCCAGGCCTTTGCTGAGGGAGATGGGATGGTTGGATTGGGTTAGGGTGGGTTTTTTTTAAGGTGGGATTGAAATTGTTGGTTTTAATTAATTTTAATTGTTTTATTGGGTGTTTTAAGATGTTGTTAGCCACCTCGAGTTGCATGTAGCAGGAAGGGGTGGCATATAAATGTATTTATAAATAAATAAATATAAATATTACAATGTTAATTACATTAGTTCAAAACATGAATGGAACAGTTCATTTTCAATTTTCCTCCAAATTTTTCTTGCCAGAAACTTGGGAAAAAATAACAATAAAATTATATTTCTTTTTTGAAAATTTCAGGTTTTCTCTTGACCTTCACATTTTTAGGGATGAGGGTGGGTCCGGAAGAAATCCTGCTAAGCCCCAGTCATAATGCCCTTTTCATTGTGTAAGGCTGAGGACTGGATTTGAACTAGGGGTGAAATGAGTAACTAAATTGTTGCTCGCAAGCATTTCTCGCTATGTCAAGTACTGGGGCATCTTGGTGCCAGTATGAGTTCTTGGTGAGAAACATTTTTTTTAAAATGTAAAATATCACTACATGTGTGCAATGACTGCCAGGCTGTTTTAAACATGTGGAAAATGGCCACCACCCTTAACCAAAATGGCAGTGATAGCAGTGCCACCATTTTAGTTAAGGGCAGTGGATTGTGTATGAGCAAAAAGGCCACTGCCTGTAGTCAAAATGGCGGCAATACTATTGTCACTATGTTGGTTAAGGGTGGTGGCCATTTTGCACATATACTCAGTGATTATTTTTTTTCCTTGCTGAGAACTCGATGAAGATATCCCAGTGCTTAGTTCAGCCAATAAACCAAGCACCGGGATCATGACAAGATATCAAGTAATTTCAATATCATGATTCAGCCCTAATTTGAACAATTAAGTCTTTGTATGTAGGATGGAAAGCAAATGTGTTAACTGCCACTTAACAGACTCTTAACACTCAATAATGTTTTCAGGGCAGCAGCTTTGAGTTATCAAGACACTGGAGTAGACTCAGTAGAGAAGATCTAGTTATCCCATTAAAAAATGTACATTTAATTAACTTGGGAGGGTGGAAGGGGGAAAGCAGTTTGACGTAAAAGGACATTTTACTTAACTAAGTTCAATTTATGTGGATTTCATTGTAGTTCTGTCTAGAGCTGTGCTTGGGCTGGAAATTCCAGTCTGACCAAGACCTGAGTCTGACCACATAAAGCTCTGGCCTGGCCTGCTGGGATTTGTGATGTCGTGATGCTCCATGGGGGGCTGGATCACGTCAAAAAAGGGCAGGGCAGAGAGACTTTCCTCCTGCCACTTTCTGATATGGCCCCGCCTTCTACAGAGTCTGGCCTGAAGGGTTTGGCCAGAAAACATCCTAAACTGAACCAGATCCAACGTGTTAGGCTGCAGCTTCCAGCTGCCCCAGAGATCACCCTGTTAGTCTGAAACTGTGAATGTTCTCAGTCAAGTCAACAAAACAACTTGCCCAAAGTCACACAAGAAGTTTGTGAAAAAGTATATTTGTATGTATATATTTTTTTTAAAATACTGTTCTTATTTTGTAAGCTGTCCCAAGCTTTAGGGTAAGGGTGGGGTATACATTTAAATAAATAAAATAAAATAAAATAAAGGAATTGAACCAAAGACTCTGATCCTCAAAGCAGTTCACCACTGAAATGATTGAAGCCTGTGCCGGAAAACACTGATCTGCAGAATAAACTAAATTAACTGTGTAGCAAGTGCTTTTATGTATTTGTGGAAACCCTCCATTCTGTAATAGGTTTTTGTTTCACTGAAAAGTCGGTGCTGTGACGTGACTGCCACAGGAGTTATAGCCTCACTCTAAATGAACTACTCACTTGCCTATGTAAATGCCTGCTCGGCCAGAGTGAGGACTGCATTCACTACTCATCCCACTAGTTCACCCCAGTGGAAACAATAGCCCATGATGCCACAAGGGAGGAGATGCATTCCATACCTCCAGTGTTCTACTGAGCAGAACTGGGCTCCAATACCACCAGTGATGGCAATGTTTGTAGGAAAATATTCATGTATAGGCAGCCCTAATCTCCTGAATTCCTGACTACCACCCTAACCACGAGACCATACTTTCTCATTCTTCCTTAGGAACTCAGGGATGTTCAATGTAAGAAGGTGGATGAAGTATGCAAATAAAAGGGCAAGCACAGCCAGGAATTCAAATAATGAAACCTAAATTGTTCTTCACTGCAATAGGAATATATTTGACTAATTAAATCAGAGGTGGAACTTTAGATGGGTTTTTCAAATAATTTACTGGATTATAAACAAACAACTGCCATAGAGAAATAAACACATGCAATAAAAAGAAGATAGCTCTACTGAATGCAGCATTAGTAATCTGTCCCCTCATGGTATAGAATGTTCTCTTTCATTCCAGAAAAAAGCTTGTAGGTCTCCTCCCTTTGAATCACACTGTTAGGAACCAAAGGGAAATGATTCATATGTTCTTCAAAGACTGTCTGCATTTTTATATCTTCCAATGAAAGAAATATGCGAGTTCACATAACCACAGCCAAACATTTCTAGTACAGTGGTGAGAAAAACAACCAAACAAAAACCAACAGATGACACCATGCTGCCAAGAGTGCAGTGTTTCAGGATGCTGTTGATATGTCTAGACAAGCAGCCATTAACAATGTTTTGGATGACTGTCATTATTTCTCCTCTTTAGGGGTGAGGGATCAACAGTGATGTTATTCAGTAATCAAGTGACTAAAATCAAGGCTACAAAAGAAAAAGATAGAAAAGTGCTGAAGAATGAATGAGACCATAATAAATAGAGCCGTTGCCTGCCTTGCATTTGTCACTTAGGTAAGTCTACTGTAGAAAGAGAAAGACAAAACAGGTCAAGAACAGATACTCCATTGAGTGGCATAACCTTGATAATCCCTTTTGTAGTGACATTTACTCAGCTTTCAAAAATTTAGCATTGAAAATAAACGTTTTCTACATAAAATAACAGTTTTAATAACATAGCGTCTGCAAAGTCACGCCCGGCGGAGCTGTTTCAGGTAGTGCGGGGGCTGGTTAGTCCGGCCTCCCTCCGCCTCGATGAGGACTTGTCCCAGGCTCGCTGTGAGGAGTTTGTCAACTACTTCGCAGACAAGATTGCTCGGATTCAGACTGACTTTGACGCTGGATTGATGGCAGTAGGGGAAGAGCGGGGGGGGGGGGGCGGAGGTCCCATCTGGTCCAGCTTTGTGGGGAGAGTTTCGGGAAGTGACGCCGGCC
>QEPC01004588.1:2013994-2031213 GCA_003113815.1 Sphenodon punctatus | reverse complement strand
GATGGTTTATAAAGCCCTACATGGTCTCGGCCCCTCATACCTTAGGGACCGCCTCACCCTCCGCGCCCCAGAGCAGCTCCTGCGGTCTGCCGGGGGTGCCTTCCTGGAGTTCCCCGTGTTAAGCGGGGGGCCACGATGGAGAGGACATTCTCGGTAGTGGGACCGCGGATGTGGAACTCCCTTCCAGAGGAAGCTCGCCTGGCCCCTAGCCTGTTAACATTCCGGTGAAACTGTAAGACCTGGCTGTTCGCTCAGGCCTTTGGGAGGGAGGGTGAGTAGGGGGGGGGTTTAGTTCCCCCACCTATTTTTGGTTTTAGATTGTTTTACTAGCCCTGTTTAATATTTGTATAATATTTATGATTATTTTAACTGATTTTATTGTATTTTAAAATGTTGGAAGCCGCCCCGAGCTGCATGGCAGGAGGGGCGGGGTAAAAGTCTATAAAATAAATAAATAAATAATTAAATCCAGCAGCAAGGTACAATGTGCATAATTGTCCTATTGGCCTGTCTCTTGACTGTGTTGAGAAGTACAAGGCCAAAGTCAAGGATATTAATGAACGGAGCATAGCCAACATGCCTTCAATAACTTTAGAAGTGCAGTGATGAGGCATGAGAGAAGACCTAGAATACTTTCCAAAGTTGGAATGATATGCTGTCAAATAAACTCAAGGAATGACCTTGGCTGTGGCACAGGGGCTACTCTGGAGTAAATGGTTTGTGGATCACAGCCCTATATCAGGCATGACCAAGAGGTAGATCATGATCTACTGGTAGATCACAAGCTCATCTGCAGTAGTGTGGGAGAGGGACCAGGTCCTCCAATATTGCTTCTTGGAAGGAGAGTAGAACTGCCGTCCTGAGGAGACGGGATAGGAGAACTCTAGTGCAGTGCGGGAAGGCTGTCTCTAAAAGAGCTGGGTTTTTCTCCACTCCTAAGACCAGTTTTTGAGATTCCCTCAAGCTGGGAGCCAGCTGGAGGGCTCCTGGCCTGGAGTGCCAGAACCAGCGGGAGTGGTCCTGGTATGTCGCCTGTGGTTTACATCTGGTTCAAGTGGATTACGTGTAATGTAATTCTGGCTACCCCTGCCCTAGACACATTCTAAATTTTGACAATCAGTTTCAACTTCTAATCTGCAAAATTGCAGTCACATAATTGCCCAGCTATGATGCATTGTTGGTTACTGAGATAACCAACAATGCATTTTATAATTATCCATCAAAGGCCACCATTACCTATTAAAGAAATATGCAAAGATGAAACACCACTTGGGAATGGCTGGAAATGACTACATCTTTCAGGGAGGCCTGCTAAACTGAACCCTTTTTCATATCACTTATTTTATAGTGAATCTTTGGGTTGTCCTCAAGTTTGTGGCAGGAAGGATGCAAACAGTACAATACTGAAAAATAAGGAAGAAAAAAAACCAGTGGGTGTTGTATAGCTTCTGTTCAGCCTGTCAAGGTGTATGTCTCACTTCTAGGTCTAGAATGGGGTAGTAGGCAGAGACACAGCTCTTTTAAGGTAGCACCCAGAAGGGTTGCCAGGCAATTGGAGAGTTAACACAGGTAAGTAAAAGCCTGAGTGAGTGTGTGACTATATCTTGTCACAGAAGATATAGGCCCTTTTTACACGGGCTGTGGAGTGGGGGGGAGGGTCGGCGTGTGCTGCAGTCTGTGTGCGATTGGTGGGGGGAAGGTGTCGATGGGTGCACACCCATCTACACCCACCCATCAACATGCATGGAGCAATCACTGTTTTTGCTGGTTGCTCTGTGTGTGGGGGATGGGTGTGAATGCGTGTGCACAGAAGCATGCACAAATGCAATGCACCCACACCCGCTGTGGGATTTACACAGGTGGCACCTACGCATGAACACCCAGGGTGTTCATGCGTAGGTGCTCCCTGTGTAAAAAGGGCCCTTGTCTCAGATAGCTCCACTGGCTATCTGACTCGTCAGGTTTGCTGGCCCCCAGTGCAGTTAACATTATTTGTTCCTGTCTGCTATAGCTTTTAGTGACTGCTAGGTTCTGTGAGTTGGGTTGCTCCACCCCTTCCCCCGTGTTTGCGAGTGCTTTACCTGTCTATTGTACTGGAACCGTTACCTTTCTTTCATGTGTTCGGTCTCTGCCCTGGTAGTTCCTTCCCTAATTGTGCTTCCCTCTCCACTGCTGTGCTTGTCCTCTTCCCACACTCCTTCTGTGACCATCTGTTTCCGAAGCCTCACAATGAAGCCTGGGGGTGAATCTCGCAATAAGAAAAAAAAAATCTGTATTTTTCAGTATTGTACAGTAGTAGTCCTTCTACTGTTCCCCTCTTTGTTCTGCCTTCGTTGTTCTGCACCTTGTTTGTTCCTCTCATACTTCTGTGTGTTTGTTCCTTTCATCTGCTCTGTATTTTGTGGTTTCCCTCTCCCCGTGATGGAGCTTGTTGTACATACCCTGTTAGTTAGGGTTTCTATTGGTCTGCCTCTCTTGGGTATTACCTCTGGGCCACCTGAAATCAGCATACCACCCCTAGGATGATGATCTAGGTTATGTTCCTCCTGTGTGGGAATTTTGCCATTTAAGATCCTGAGGGAACTTAACTTTCTGCTGTCACTCCACTACTCATGGGCTGCGGTTTCCTCTCCTGCTGTGGGCAGTTAGCCTCCCTGCTTCCTTCTCCCCTGCCCATCCTTATACAGCCCCATTGCAAATGTGTTGTGCTAGACAAGAAAACTCATTGGCTCCAATCAACAAAGCACAAGTGTGGACCTTGGTCCCTCTCCCACACCATGATCTACTGCAGATGAACTTGTGATCTACCAGTAGATCATGATAGTAGATTTTATATTTGCAGATACTATTTGCATTTTCCGATAGTTGTGTAAATATAAAAAATAATATCCACAGCAAAAATCGATATTCACATATCCGATTATTTGATAGTTTGATTATTGGTATACCAAACAGATATATCTGAAATGGATATCCAATGAAGCAAGAACATAATAGCAGTTATTGTTTATGTCCGTGGATATATTTGTAGTGGTCAAATTTGAAAAGCAAACATTTCTCCACAGACCATTTCCCTTAGAGTAGTCCTATGCAGGGACTACTAAAGGCTTGAGGATCACATTAAAGTATGTGAATAATTCCAATGAGGTCAGTTATTTACAACAGAGATATCTTAACTAGCATGTTTCATTTGCTGATTTTTCCATACATAGTAGCTCTGAGTCAAGTATAACAGCAAAACCAACAAACTGAGCTATATATCCTCATTACACGCAGCTCTAGCGGGCTTACATGCTAAAGTACTAGTTTCTGCTCATTCAAGGCCATTTAAATTTGTTGGCACTAGTATCATACTATGTTTTCTTTTTCTCTTTGCTTACATTTTCCTATGTAGCACACTAGTTCTTTACTTTATCTAGCATTTTGTTGTCCAAGAAAAATGATATAGTTTGCTTTCTCTGAATTTAAGCCTAATAGTAGTTATCAAGATTAAGATACCTGAATGTGCTACCCATTTTCCTCATTGGCAATTTAAACATGATGTGAGTTTAAAAGACAATGGGTAAAATAAAATGTGACAGTAACCTACTCTAACCAGTTTTGTCCTGCTGTGTGGCCTACGTGTCACAGAGCAATTTTAGATGGGAGAGGTTTCTCCTGCAGTTTTAAAATGAGGCTCGGGGATACTCTGAAGGCGGTGGGAATCAAATGCTCCTCGCTGGACCAGAAGTCGCCAGAACATCGTTGGGAACAGAGGGGCTGGGCGACTCCCAAAAGTTTTGAGATGCAGACTAGGTAAGTCCCCAGTAATTGAGGTCTTACCTAGTCCACATCTCAAAACTTCTGGAAGTCACCTGGTGCCGCTGTTTCCAATGGTATCCGGTGACTTCTGGTCCAGCGGGGAGTGTCTGATTCCCCCCATGGGGGTTTCCCAGACCAGCATTTTAAAGCAACAGAAGAAAGCTCTCCCATCTAAAAACTGTTGGAAAAACAGTTCCAGATGACATCACCTTTTGCACCAACAAACCCTAATGACCACTAGGGGCATTTGGGAGTAGAGATAGTGAGTTAGTGTAAGTGTCACTTAACCTTTCCTGATCTCTGCTTCTAAGCCCCCCTCCCAGGTGGGATGTGCCCAGGAAGTTCCTATTTGGACTTCCTCCTTCTTCCTGACCATTCTCCATCATTCCTAAATTCTCTCTCTGACCTTCAACATGTCTGGCCACCATGCTGGTGGCACCTAGCTAGTAAGACTAGGGATAGGCCTTTCCTATCACAATGTACTTCTCAATAAAGTAGTTTACTTTAACCTAGAAACAATCTCCAAGGTGTTGATTACTACTAAGCTGTTGCTACTAACAATTCAAGCTGCTTTTGGGGTTTTGTTTTTCTAACCATTAATAAAAATTCCCAACATAGGGTTATGGGCCCAGAATCCTCCTGAAGATCCTAACAGATTTTTTGGAATTCGAATTGAATCTCGTTGGAGAAAAGCACAGCTTATTTTTGTACCTGGTTTTTGTTTTGGAACAAGACAAGCAGCATGGAGAAAACTCAAGGGAACTTCAACATTCCAAAGCTGGAAGGAGCGAATTTCAAAGAGTGGAGTTTCCTCATGCAATCTTGCTTGAAGAGTCAAGGTCTTTATGAGGTGCTAACAACAGAAAGACCAACGGCTGCAGGAGCTGAACAAAAGCATTGGGACAGACAAAATGAAAAAGCTCTTGGGATTCTAGGAATCAATGTAAGTCCTAAGCTGTTTATACATTTTGAAAATGTTACTTTAGCCAGTGAAATCTGGAAAAGGCTGGAAACTCTTTATAACAGAAAGAGCCCCAGCGAAGCCATCTCTATAATACAGAGACTGTGCAATATGAAACTCAGAGAAAATGAAAATCCTACTGAGCATATAAGTGAAATACAATGCCTAGCAAGAAGACTGAAGGTTTTGGGAATAGATATTGGAGACACTGGGATTGTGGCTTTTGTCTTGAACTCTTTACCAGCTTCTTATGAATATTTGAAAACTGCTATAGATATTTCAGATAAAGTTATTGAATTGGACTATCTATCTAGCAAGTTGCATGAATGCTTTATCAAAAGGGCAAAGCAAACCTCTACAGATCAAGTTACAGCCTTTAGCTCAAAGAAAGGAGTAAAGAAAGGATGTTTTTCCTGTGGTAGTGAAACACACCTACGTGTTAATTGCCCAAGTGCCAAGACAATGGGGAAATCTAAAGCACCCATTAAGAGCCAGACAGAGAGCCTGGAGAAAACTGCTAGCTCTAAACAGAAGGAGAAAGAGAAAATTAAAGGTTTTAACGCCATGTCAAAAGTAAAAGATGATGTGATCTATATTGATTCTGGAGCAACTGAAAATCTCCTCAAGGATATAGAAATGTTTTCAGAAATTGAATTGGATCACAAAGTACCTATTTCTCTAGCAGATGGGAGAAAGGTCTTTTCAGAAGGGCGTGGTCAAGCAAAAATATTTTGTAAGCTCCCAGATGGTGAAATTGAACAAGTAATCATACATAAGGCTCTGTATGTGCCCTCGTTGAAAAACAATTTAATTTCTGTGAAATATGGAGTGAAAAATGGCTGCAAGTTTGAATTCATGGATGATCATTGCCTTGTAACAAGAGATGGTGACTCAATCCTGTATGCATCTCTGGGAGATAGTGAGCTCTTTGAAGTCCATAGTGTCAGTGAAAATGCAAATTTAGCAAGCAATCTCAAGTGCACCCACAGAGACTGTGATAAAACTTGGCATCGCAGAATGGGACATAGAGATGTTAATTCAATTCGCCAACTTGAGAAGAGGAATTTAATTAAAGACTTTAAACTGAAACTGTGTACTGAGAACTTAGACAAATGTGGATGTTGCATTTCTGCAAAAAGTGTTAAGCCAGCTTTCCACAAGCTAGAGGAGAGAAAGTCTCAGCGCCCTCTAGAGTTGATTCACAGTGATGTATCAGGTCCTCTGCAAAGGAGCATTGGAGGAAACCTGTACATAGTTACTTTTATTGATGATTTCTCAAGATTTGCCTATGTTTACACTTTGAGAGAGAAAAGTCAAGTGTTTGAAAAGTTTAAAGAGTATGTTGCATTGGTCAGCAACAAGTTTGGGAGAAAGCCTCAGAGACTAAGGTCAGACAATGGAGGCGAATACACCTCAAACGAAATGAAATCCTTTCTGAGAGAACAGGGAATTGAGCATGAGACTACAGCCCCATACTCTCCTGAGCAGAATGGTGTTGCAGAAAGGAAAAATAGAACCCTAATGGAGATGGCAAGATGTATGTTGAAAGATGCAAGTTTGCCAAGCAAGTTCTGGGGAGAAGCAGTGATGACTGCCAGCTATCTGCAGAACAGATTGCCAACTAAAGCCATAGAGAAAACTCCATTTGAACTGTGGTTTGGACACAAGCCTAGCCTAAATCACATCAGAGTTTTTGGTTGTGATGTGTATGCATATATACCAAAGGCAAAGAGAAACAAGTTGAATTGCAGAAGCAAGAAAGGAGTTTTATGTGGATATGTTTTAGGAGGCAAAGGATACAGAATTCTTGATGTTGAAACTGGTAATATTGAAATTTGCAATGTTGTGTACTTTGATGAAAGACACAGACCAACCAAAGGTGAATTACCAGACCTGGAGCCAAGGATCCAGATGCAAGAGGAACCAAGTGAGCAGGCCTTCAGCTACCAAATGCCAATCTGTGAACCAGAACCAGCTGCAGATTCAGAAGGGGTTACAGAAGCTGCAGATTCAGAAGGGGTCACAGAAGCTGAGCCAGAACCCAGGCGCTCACAGAGGTCCAACAAAGGAGTTCCACCCTTGAAATACTCCTACCTCACCACAAGTGCAGAGCTGCAAGAACCCAGCACATGGAAGGATGTTGACAGGATGCCAACCCATGAAGCTGAAAAATGGAGGAAAGCAGCAAAGGAAGAGATTGAATCTCTACACAAGAACAAAACCTGGACACTTATGGAACTACCTGCTGGAAGAAAACCTGTAGGTTGCAAATGGGTCTTCAAAATCAAGCAAGATGCAGAAGGGGATGTACAGCGCTACAAAGCCAGACTAGTAGCCAAAGGATACTCCCAAATATATGGAGAAGACTATGATGAAACATTTGCACCAGTTGTCAAGCACACTTCCATCAGAACACTACTTAGCATAGCAGCTTCCAGAAAGATGCATGTTAACCATTTAGATGTCAAAACTGCATTCCTGAATGGAGAACTTGAGGAAGACATCTATATGCAGCAGCCACCAGGCTTCGAGCAACCTGGAAGGGAGAAGCTTGTATGCAAACTCCAGAAGAGCATTTATGGCTTGAAGCAAGCAGCTAGAGCATGGAATGAGAAACTGAATCAGCTACTGCTTAAGGAAGGGTTCACACAAGGAAAAGCTGACCCCTGCCTGTACTCAAGATTCAGAGACAATAAGTGGACTTATATCCTGACTTATGTTGATGATCTGATCATCTGTTGTGAACAGGAGCAAGACAGTCACGAGATTGTTGAGCACCTAAACAAGGAAGTAGAGGTGAAGGAACTTGGAAGCATCTCACACTACCTTGGCATTCAAATAGAAAAAGAAGAAGATGGAAGTTATCTTCTCAACCAGAAAGCAAAGATCAAGGATCTTTTGGAATGTCTGGGACTGACAGATGCCAATGAGGCCAGAACACCAATGGATGTCAATTTCCTGAAACAAAGGGAAGATGATGAGCCTCTGGCAGGCAACAACCAGTACAGAAAAGCGATTGGCAAGCTTTTGTACATAGCCACAGTGACAAGGCCAGATATTGCCACAGCGGTGGGAATCTTAAGCAGGAAAGTAAGTGCCCCAACCAAGAATGACTGGACTGCAGTCAAGAGACTGGGGAGATACCTGAAGGGTACCGCGCACTACGCATTGAAGATTCCAGTAAGCAGCAACCCTAGACTGGTGGGATACATGGATGCAGATTGGGCTGAAGACATAGCTGATCGCAAGTCCACCAGTGGACACCTGTTTCTCTATGGAGATGGAGCCATAAGTTGGACTAGCAGGAAGCAGTCACTTGTTACACTCTCATCAACAGAAGCAGAATACATATCAGCTAGTGAAGCATGCAGGGAAGCTGTGTGGATACACAAGCTGCTGTTGGACTTTGGAATTGAAGAGCCAAAGCCTACCACGATGTTTGAGGACAACCAGAGTTGCATTAAGCTCTCACAAATGGAGAAGTCCAAGTCTCGAACGAAGCACATTGACATAAAGTACCACTATGTTCGAGAGGCACAGGAAGAAGGGCTAATTGAGTTGAAGTATTGCCCAACTGAAGAAATGGTGGCAGATGGACTGACCAAGCCACTACCAAGGAATCGATTCCAGATGCTACGTGAGCGAATGGGAGTCGTGAGCCGGTGCGACAGGCGATGAGAAGGGGTGTTGGAAAAACAGCTCCAGATGACATCACCTTTTGCACCAACAAACCCTAATGACCACTAGGGGCATTTGGGAGTAGAGATAGTGAGTTAGTGTAAGTGTCACTTTACCTTTCCTGATCTCTGCTTCTAAGCCCCCTCCCAGGTGGGATGTGCCCAGGAAGCTCCTACTGGACTTCCTCCTTCTTCCTGACCTTTCTCCATTCCTAAATTCTCTCTCTGACCTTCAACATGTCTGGCCACCATGCTGGTGGCAGCTAGCTAGTAAGACTAGGGATAGGCCTTTCCTATCACAATGTACTTCTCAATAAAGTAGTTTATTTTAATCCAGAAACAATCTCCAAGGTGTTGATTACTACTAAGCTGTTGCTACTAACAATTCAAGCTGCTTTTGGGGTTTTGTTTTTCTAACCATTAATAAAAATTCCCAACATATGGTAGGGTTTCCCAGACCAGCATTTTAAAGCAACAGAAGAAAGCTCTCCCATCTAAAAACGCCCAGTGTCGTGTTTGTGCTCAGGCCCCCAGATGTTTGCCCTGGACTGACCCTGGGTGTGTTCGTCGGCAGCTAGTCCAGACTGTTACTCAGCAAAGTGCCAGAGTCACAGCCGGGCTACCACCCTCACCGGGTCAGTCTGGGGCAAAGGAAGCCACAGAGGATTATTAGAACATATGTTCTGACTAGGCCTGAAGCAAGAGCAGGTGATCTCATTCCTTCATAAAATACAACCTTTCAGGAACAAGGAGGAAATCTTCCAACATTTTTTACATTTTCTGTCATTCTTTTCTATTTCAGTAATTTATGGTAATTTTCTGTAATTTCCAGTAATTTTCTGTTATTTCTGGTATTACCAATAATACCAGAAATTACAGAAAAATACCAACAATACCGAAAACTACCAAAAATGATCAAAATGGCAAAAATAGCAGAAAATCACAAAAATATATAAAATGCCGGTAGATTTCCTCCTTGCACAAATGAAGGTGAAAAAGCTGTTTCCATTGGAAACAGCACACACAGAGATTTTTAGTTTCACCTCTAGTTCTGACCCGCCATAACACATCCCAGATCAGGACCACCATGGCGGTTGGTGAATGGTCACCATGGATGTTCGTCACGGAGGGGCATTGGTGCAGTGCAGGGACAGGGATGGGATGGCTCCTCGGTTGGGGTCACATATGGTTGTTTCCCCGATCTGACCCCGGCTGTGTTAGCGGCATTGTGGCGACCCAACTTGTACAGTGTCATCACTACTCCACTGTCACTTTTGTTTTTACCCATTGTTTCTTCAGAATATTTCCTGCCCTTTGACTTTGGATTTGTTTTTTTTCGCGTGCCACTTTATCACTGCACAGTCATTGCAGTTATGAAGATTTTCTGGTTTTGCCTCTATTACCACTAGTTTGTTCACTCTTTTTGGATTTAACATATAACAAATCTATGAAGTCTTCAATTTCTTGACTCAGCACATGACTCTGGGATCACATACAAAATGGATCACCCTGAGATTTGAAAATCAAGCTGGATTCTATCTGGTCCCGAAGTTACACATGTGCCAGTCGCATTCTCTTCAGAGTAAGACATTTTCACATTTGCAATTTTGCTAGCCTTTATTGGAGTTCAGTATATTAATGGATGTAGCATATGAAACGTATTCCAGGATGGTCCAATAGGCACAATGAGGAAAATCATATTTCTCATTAGTATTGTCCATGGTGTATGCACCACTAATTCCCACGAGGGAATAGGGAGTATTCTATGAAGTAAAGTGGGTTGTTAAGAAAAAAGCTGAGGAAGAGCTGCATTAATTACTCAGGGTCTAAGGCGGGGCCCAGAGGCTGGCGGGCACCAGCAAGGGAATCAAGCGGAGGTGTAGCCAAGGTGTAGCGTAGGTCAAGATGTGTGGTCAGTTAGCACAGGCATCAGCAAAAGGATCAAGTGGATGAAGTCAGAAGCAGCAAGGAGGAGGGCAGATGGCAGGGACTAGGCATGAAGCAGACAGGGTTGAAGGGCAGGAGTCAGAGGAAGGCTGTACCAGGAAGGGACTGTTTGGTAAGCCACTTATGGTTTGCTTCCTTCACATCATATAGGGGAAGAAGAGAAAGTACTGGGTGCTTCCTGTCCCACCCTGTGGCCCTCAGAACTGCTCTGGATTGGCGGAGGCATCGCAATCTCTGAGTCAATGGGGTCAGCACTGTCAGCAGCCCAGTGCTGACACAGCTGGAGGATACCTCTTCCAAGGAGACAGGTGCTACTTAAGGCCTGGTGCTGGCATGGCTGGAGGATGCCTCTTTCAAGGAGTCAGGTGCTACCTGTGGCTCGGAGCTGGTGTAGTGCTGAATGCTGCTGGTGACACAGTGTTAAACAACCTCCAAGTGCTGTTTTCTTTCCAGGTTCAAGAAGAACGCCCCTGACTTCAGCTAGGTCAACTCCAAGCTTTTAAAGTCACGAGTCAGGTATCCATAATCATGAGACTGGGGGTGTTTTTACACGGATGCCCCTCCCCCTGTTCGGTATTCGGGCGGGTGTTAGAGGGGGGGCGTCCATGTAAATGGCTGGCGGTGGGGGGGATGGGTTTGCACCGGGTGTGCACCCATGTAAACATCACGGGTGGTGGGTGTTGGTGTGTGCATGCTCCCAGCGCACACCCACCTATACCCATCATCCACCATCTCCACCCACGGGGCCCTCCAGAAAACCAGAGGCAACCCCGTGGGTGGAGGTGTCTGTGTAAATGGCCACACACCCACTTCCACCCATCACAGCCAAACACCCATCCCTTTTCAGGTCCTTTGCTAGTAGGAATGACTCGTCTTTAAACATTTGTCTCATTGTGCCCCTGCAACAGGATTCTTTCCTGTAGTCTAAAAATAACAAGGAAATACTCACTCTTGTCAAAAGTGGACTCAAGCAGAGCCATAAAACCAATCACCTCCCCCTTTTTTAGAAAAAGTCTTACAATAATATTTCAAATACTGAACACAGTTTATCAACCCTCCCATCCCCTTATTTGAAAGCACATTCTGGTATCTTGTGCAATCAGAATGCAAATTCTTTGGTGTTACAATAGAAACGCACTCACTGAGGGACACAATTTTAGTAATTATCTATTAAAAAAGATGAAGTGACATTCTAAGGATATAGTTTTCATTTAAATCATGTATGCAAATGAAGCAATATTTGTTAATTATGCTAAATCACTGCACTTAATTACAAAATATTTCCACAGAACATAAATAGTTATGTGAAACTTTGCAATATGAAATATATGTAATCTAGGCAGTGGGTGTATGCTGCTGACATTTCCTCAGTGGTGTAAGGAAGACATGGTGACACTGAAGACTTTCTATTTAAATTCCTAGGATGGGTCCTATGCAGGACAACATGTTTCAGAGTTGAAATTAATGGGGTAGTTCACCCCTTCTATAGCTCTTGTTTCAAACAATCTGAAGACTAAGACGGGCATTATTGGGCTGATATTTTCAAACTTTTTTTCATAACCACAAAGTCTAGAAACTATAAATTATATGGAAACTCAGGCATCACCATCGTCTTCTTGCAAGGACTCAGGACATGTGTCAGTGCCACTGAGTTCTGGTCACACAAATTTACCTCCATGTTACTTCTTTCTCACTTGTCAAGTGGGACAAATGGAAGATATATGTTTGGGACCGAGAGTGCATTCACATGAGACACTTCTCCTGGCTGGCTGTATTCTGTTAGGGAAGTTTGGATTGGTGCATTTCAATTGTTCACACATTCCCTCTCCCACTTCAAATGTTCCAACACACTTCAAAAAAAACCTTGCAAACCTCTGGTCAATCAGGTTTGCAGCCTTGGAGTGCTTATGGACCCCTTGTTGCACCTGAATTGTCATGTTGTGGTGGTGGACAAGAGTGCTTTTCACCAAGTTCATCTGGTGAAGAGGCTGTGGTCTCTTCTTTCTGATTCAGATCAGGCCACCGTCATCCATGTCTTCATCACCTTGAGGCTAGATTATTGCAATGCACTCAACATGGGGTTGCCTTTGATCACTGTCAGAAGCCTCAGCTGGTGCAGAATGCGGTGGCTCGCCTCCTTTTGGGGGCGGGGCACTGGGAACACATAACACCAAAGTCTGCACTGGCTCCCTGTAACTTTCCAGGCACAATCCAAAATGCTGTTTTTGATCTTTAAAGCCCTAAGCAGTCTGGGCCTCACAGATCTGAAAGACCACCTGTCCTTCCATGCTCCATTGCAACCTCTGTGATCAGTCGAGAGTGCCTCCCTGTGGCTACCGTCTGTTAGCCTTGTTCATGCAACAGGAGCTCAAAGAGAGGCATTCTCAGTTGCTGCCCCATTGCTACGGAACTCCCTTCTCCAGGAGGTTCATTTGAGTGCAGGCCTGGGTGTCTTCCAGAGGCAGTAAATGCTTTTGGCAAGAGGGGGTAGGGGTGGTTTTGGGGTATGGGAAATTAGGAGGTGGTGTTGGGGGGTTTGTATAGGATTGTAAGATGGTTGGGGTTTCTAAAAGGTTTTTTGTATTGGTTTTAATATTTGTATGACTTGTGAGCTGTTCTGAGAGTTTGGGTATTTTCAGACATTACAAGATCACGCTCAACCACAGTCAATACCCTGTGGTGGGGAATGGTCCCATAATGTCTGTTGGGGAACTGGAGGTTCCCCCCCAGATGTTTACCACGGTCAATCGCGTCGGGGAATCACATTCACCATGCAATCAGCAGAACCAGCAGGGCTGGCACCGATCGCGTGGTGAATGTGATTCCCCGCCACGATGAAGGGGACCATCTCGTCTGGATGGAAACCATGGCCCAGAATCCCCGGCGGGATTCCAGGCTGTGGTCAATTCAGGCGAGCGCTGCGGCTGCATTGGCCGCGGTGCCCACCTGTCTCCCCAGAGGGCGGGCAGCGTGGGAGCGTGGGGGGGCGGGGTCTAGCAGCCACACATTGCACCACACGGCTCTGCCCCCTCCCCGATTCCCCGCCAGGATCAGCCGGCACGTCTGTTGGATGTGCCGGAGTGATCCCGGTGGGGAATCATTTGGGTGATTCCGGGATGGGGCGAATGCCACCCCGTCTCATCTGAAATCACCCAGTGGGAAAGGGTGGCATATAAATTTAAATAAATAAATAAATAATTAAATGAAATAAAATTTCCCTCCGGTTTCTTTTTGTTTTTGTTATCAGCAGTGCATCGTCCCCACGAGGTGGACAGGGGGGACTCATTCCATGTGGGGGAAATCACCTCTGTTTCCCTCCACAGCAATTAAGTCTTGCTGATATGCGGGTTAATCCCTTCACATGAGTCCGGAAGACATATTTAAATCAAATGTCAAATCTTACTTTTCCGGTTTAAGTTTTGGGACTTGGTCCTCTGTGACCTAAACCTTGCACTCATTCACAAATAAGCCAGGGGTGAGGTCTTCCCCCCATCCTAAACATCTTATGTGAATCTGGCCCTACTGGTAACTGATGTGCCCATACATTTAAACAGGGGCAGATTGGGAACTTAAAACAGCCCTGGAAAATATCCTGAAAGCAGCCCATGTCGCACATCTGATAGTTGTATGTATGAAATTTATAACAATTTAAAAGTTAATTGGTAGTGGTCAATTTTGGAATGTCCCAACCTTTTTTTGTCGTTCATATCTTCCTCACCTTTGTGAGTGATTGGGGGGGAGGGGGAGCAATGGTTTTCTTTCTGTTTTCATTCCAAATGTTTTGCTAACCAGAGTCTGGACTGCAGGCTCTTAACTGTGTGTGTATTTGTCACTAATTTGCAACCTGTGAATAGTTTTTATTTGGCCCCTGGATCCACTTCCTGAATCTGGCCCTTGGATCCAGTTTCTGCTCACAAGAGCTGAAAGTCTGGGCGCAGGGGAAGGAAGCAGAAATGAGGGCATGTGCACAAGGAGAGGGGACACATCCAGGATCTGGACCCTCCTTTCCTTTTCCCAGGTGTTAAGTGCACCTCTTAAGCACTCCCATCCCCAACTTCTATCATGGACTACACAGTGGGGGTTCTGGGGAAGGGAGTGATGAGGGACTGGGAGAGCGGTGCTGATGGACAGGGGGTCATGGAGCACAGAGGGTGGGGCGCTGGGGAAGTGGGTTCTTAGAGTCAGGTGGTCATGGAGCACAGAGGGTGGGAGTGCTGGGGAGGGGGTGCTGAGGGACTGGAAAGGGGTGCTGAGGAGAGGGCTGAGCACAGGGGGTGCAAATGCCAGGATGGGGCATGCCAATCTAGTAGAGGGGCAATCCATGGGGCTGGGGGGAGGGGGTGCTAGCCTACGGGTGCATGGGTTTCAAGGCAGTCACAGTGGCTCCTTGGGCAGATCTGCGCTGGCCTATCCAGGCTAGTGGAGGCAGAAGCGTCCCTGCAGGCGGGGAGGAATCACTGCAGGGTTCCTGCTCAGGCAGGGAGCCTACAATCAGAGCTGCATAGAGAGGTACCTGCTCCACGGGGGTTGTAGCTCTAGACTGGCCAACAGCCCAGCGGCCCACCGGGAATTGTCCCGGTTTCCAGATGGCCCAATCCGCCCCTGCATTTAAAACATAGCATGTTATACAAAAAGAGAGATTCAGTTCAATTCTTTATCCAGAGAATTTTTCTCATTTGCTTCCACACTGGACTCTCTTTTGATTACAATTAGATCTGATTAAGCAGATATTTTAGCTGTGTTAATATTCAATGTGCATCTAAATTGGAAACTGGCAGTATCCTGCAATGAAACTTAACTCCAAAAGCAAGGGTAGTAACACTGATGCCATGAGACTGCCGGCAAAAGTAGTAACAGTCTGCAAGATTGGCCTCCTTGATATTGTCTAACAATATGTCACTAGGACAAAACTGATGAGCTAGGAGCACAAATATGTGTGTGCAATGCATGCGCATGCCTGTGCCATTAAGAAACAGTAGACCAGTATGTTTTCATGGGTTGATTAATTTTTTAATAAAGACAAACTCCACTGGCACTAGCTTCTCAGTTACTGAGAAATTAGAAAAAGAAGTAATTTACACATAGGTTCAAAAGGTTGGGGGAATTAGCGTTTTGCTGCATTAATTAGTTTATTTCAGATCATGGAGAAGATGCTCAGTGACTACAGAATAAGGTTCTAGATATTCTTGAAGGACCTCACCTTGCATTGATTAAATCCAGTGGCAAAACATTCCATTGGCTTCAATGGTGCAAGATCAGGACCTAATTGTCCATTGATATTTCTAATGTTCCTAAATCCAATAGCTTTGCTTTTCAAGAGATGTTGAAAGAGGGTGGTTTGCTTTAGATCAATGTGTACAAAAGGGAACAAATGACACTAAAGGGATTAAACATTAAAACACTGAAGAAAGAAATATGTTGGAACTTTGGGGCTTTGAAACAACTGTGCTAAAGGACAGAATCTATAGAAAGAGCACCCACACTCCAAATGTGTTTCCTCCATGGAGCTCTGATTCTGCTCCCCCATTGCTATATATTCTTCATTAGGAGTCACAAACAAGGATTCAGTTGTACAAGCTTAACAGAGTGACATTAGTAGTTTCTAGATAATTATTTTTTTTAATCCAAAAATGCAAACTAATTGCTTCTTAGTATTTTGGTTCATTTTTTCATCTCCCCTTGCTATTAGTCAGAAGTAAAGATTTTCTGTTTTTCCTGCTTCCTTTTTCATCCGGTTGCTTGGTTTGCAGAGGCTGCCTTCTTACAGATGTGTTCCCTCCCTTGACAAACAATTACCCCTGTTCCCCGCAGCAGGAGGCCATTAGGACATCATCACGGGTTCTGCTAAGTCATCTCACAATCACAGTTTTCTGCAATCACCTCTCATCTGAGTCTATTTAGGTATATGCCATGCGGGGAAACTAGCAGTCACAATATACAGCACATCCAGGCATATTATTTGTTATTTTGGTCCAGGAGCGTAACAGATAATGCCTAATACACTAATATGTGAGGGTCTCATTGATTTTTCACCTGGCATTGTATGCAGAAAACGTGGTAAAGCCAGAATGAATGATCATGCAAATATTACAAAACAAAAGATATTCTTACAATTCCATTCAGGTGATGTTTATTGTACAGTTAGTTTTCTGTTCAATAACACACAGCAGAAGTTTCTTCAAAACAGAACTCTATAATAATAATAATTTTATTAGGCTTGACCGAAGTCATTGCCAAAAAGAATAAGATCCCAAGGTTACATAAACAGCATTATTGGACCAGCATAAAATAGAGTCTGAGCAAGTCCAAATCCAAGTCCAAGTGGTCCCAGGGGTAAATTCCCAACCCAAAACAGGATATATACAAACATAATCAAATACTGCACCCCAGCTGAACAAAAACCCCTTCCATGGCCAGATGGACTTCCATCAGACATAAGTCATAACAACCAAATACAATTTTATAGGAACCAACTCTGGCTAACGGGTACGGGGGGGCTCCTTACCCCAAATCATCCAAGGCCCTATATTAATGTCGTTTTCCCACCTAGCTTGTATTTCCTAGTCTTGGGGATACCACCATCCTTGGTCACTCCCCTCCTCCTACAGCCCCTCCAGCTCTCCATTTGACCACCCTCCTTATGCTAATTCTCCTATCAACTTCCCTGCTCCCCTAAGCACCTTTGTCCCTTCTCACTTGCTGCCCCCCATGCCTGGAACTCCCTCCCTGTCCACATCTGCCTTGCCCCCTCCCTTCATACCTTCAAATCTCTCCTTAAAACTCACCTCTTTCGCTCTGCTCTGTCTGACTCTTTATCCTGCTGAGCCACTATT